>VMOF01000002.1:29106895-29143152 GCA_011764245.1 Trialeurodes vaporariorum
GAAACATCCATGCTCAAAGCACTCAGATTTCCACTGTAATCTTTGCCGTGGACCCACTTTTAAGGAGACCGAGCGACAAGGATGGCGGAACTTTCTCACGTGCTTACTTGGAAATTTAGATATGAACGAGTCAAAAAGCGTAAGGAAAAATAATTACTCACTCCTTAGCGTCTCTGGCTTAGAACGAACAATTTTGTTACTAACCACAGCGTCACGTATTACACATAGCTCCCTCTATCGGTGAGCTTGCGCAATGTGTATCACATCGTGCTAACGCAAGGTAGCGGCACTTGTTCGGGCGTCAATGACTGAACTGGAGTCGCAGCAGCCTGTGTCGAATCAACAAGCCATACAACTTTTGCCCCTCAACCTGTCTTTCCTATATTCAGGGGCTTATCCAAGAATTAATCTTAATCCACGGGGGGGGGGGGGGGTCCGCCAGAAGCCCCTCTCCCCCAAAGGCCTCACATGTTGACTTTTTTTTCCACAGAGAGTAGCCCAACATTTTTTAATGCAACGCTTGACATTAAAAAATTCATGGGCGTGCCCCCCTCTTAGAAAATTATTCTGGATCCCACACTGTCTGGTGCGTACGATTTTTACAGTGTTACTAGAATAAATAATGCTTATGGTGAAAAAGCAATTCTCGAATACATGTTAGTTCCCACGTTGATTTCCTAATTTCTGGTATCAGTTTTATCAATCGGCGCTGGATTTCATAGAACTGATACCAATCGCTGCATCATCTCCCTCCTCCAATCATTATTTAAAACATAAACATAAGCACGTGTAAGATTCGCACCGTGAATCATAGCGACCTCGAAACTTTGAATAATCAACATTTATGAAATCAAACTTTTAATCGCTGAAAACCTTCAAAAATAGAATTCCTTTTGTTGCTTTCAACGCGTTTATCACGATAGCAATCGTCAAATTAACTTCCTACACCGATACGTTTTTTCACATAAACTAAGAATCTTTTCAGTTGATATTTAAGCCCCCTAATGATCACTTTTTCTGACAAAGTAAATGTCCTCTGATAGCTTGTATATATTGTGACCTCGCGTAGGAAATTCATAAATCCCTTTTCCTTGGAGTGGCAATTTCGTCAAAAGAAAGGTAGGATAAGACAATAATTAATTTACCTATCCTTTTACAAAATTCTCAAGTTACATGTTCATATTTTTTAAAGAGGCATTGGGCTCCCCGTCACTAACGTGCATATGTTTTTGCTCTCCTCTGACAATCCTGCCCTGCGGGTCGATCTTTGAAATCATTAGATAAGGCTGGTAGACTGGATAAATGGGGGACTGCTATTGGTCCCTTTTACAAATTTATCAAAAAGAAGAGCTCTTTTACCAAGTACCCCTCAGCTCCATTCGATAAGCTATCGGCTGCTTGAAAAAAATCCATTAAAATCTGATAGCTTCATCGAATGGAGCGGAGGGACTTGGTAAAAGAGCTCTTCTTTTTGACAAACTCTTTAAAGGGACCAATAGCAGCCCCCCATTTATCCAGTCTACCAGCCTTGTCAAATGATTTCAAAGATTGGCCTACTGGGTGTGTTTATCTCTAACAATTATGAGAAAACGAACTTTTTTACATACTTTTTGGGCAAACCCATGGATTGGATTTTAACGTCTGTACTCAAGAAAATCTTACTTAAAACTGCAATTCAAAGAATACACATTGTAATATCGATATAAAATATAAATTTGCGTCTATAACTCTAATGAAGTTAGATATGTTAATCCAACCAAAGAATATTCCCCACCTCAACCTCGAGGCCCAATAAGATGAATGAACCGTGTTCTGCTAATTCTGATAAAACTTAAAGTTTTTCCTATGTCCCGTTTTTCAAATGTTCTTTTCGGTTGCATTTTTTCTCTTACTTTCTTCCCCTTTGAGTAAAAGGCATGAATTATATTCCGATTTAAAAACAAACAATACAAGTAGTTAAGGATTGGTCTTAATTTTGATGTTTGTCCTTGAAATTATGTCCAGGAAATTCGATATTTCGATTTGCCATGCCGTGCGGTGACTCAATAAATAGTTACTTGTGCTCTCTTTTTCGAAACGAGCATTACCCCATTATTTATTGCGTGTCATTTCTTTTCACACTGTTATTTTTTTAATTAACTGTAGGACAAATTCGTAGACACTTTGATGGCGATTCTTTGTATTATTGGGCATCACACATTCAATGTGTGCAAATTTGCATCCATTGGGGTTTCTTATCCACTATAAAATTAAAATGCGAAAGTAAAGTTTGAAACGCCGTAATGGCCTGTTCGTGAAATTAGAGATATACCCAGTGTTTGATAAAGAAAAATTGATTTTTACCTCTCCCTGATTTCAGTTTGGCAATGAGCGAGTTTTTTCCGAGTCGCTGGAAACAGTTCACCTGGATTGCAGCAATCCATGACAAAAGCTGTAATGAAACTGAGCAATTTTGGGATACCCTCATGATGGCTGAGACCAATATTATGCGCTCTGCTCTTAATTGTAGTACTACGTTTGTTGTTGCTTTTCTGGTCACTGTCATTAGCCTCGGATTTTATTACAAATCCCGCTCCGATGATTTTACAGAGGTAACTGAGCACTCCTAGTTTCGAACAGAGTTATAATTTCGTTGCGACCATTCATAATTTGAGGACTGATCCGTAAAAAGGGTGGATAAGATGAAACTCACATTTTTTTTTTTTTTTTTTTTTTTTTTTTTTTTAAATCATGTTTTTTAAGTTGCGCGAACTCATTATTTTCCCCTTACTCTTTTATACTATTTCACTATCCATCGTGAACTCAGATTTGCAGATGTAGAATCACAAAATGTAGAATATACTTAGTATATCGGTCTTTAGCGGCTTTTACTGTCATTTTAGATAAATATATGTTTATGTACGCAACCGCAGCGATAATACATGTGTTTAATGGTGCCTAAAGCATTGCATATGGCATATATTCTCACTGGCTCAGTTATGAAAGACAAATTTTGAAAATATTTTAAAAACCATGAATTATTCTTTCGAACAGGTTGTCAAACGTTTTGAACATATTTTTTTAAATATTTACAAGATATTTTGTGACATGTAAGTGACATGTCAGTGACAGTTAAGTGACATGTGTGTGGCATGTGACATGACACGAACGTCACATCCATTCAGACCTATACTTACGTATTTAGTCGACCCCTACCAGGACTTGAACTTACGACCTACCTATTCCTAATCCAGTAACATATCCATTTCAGTAACATTAGTTGATTCTGATTGTGAGAGCCAAAGAAAGATGTACAAGCTTCCGGACGGCAAAAAAGGACATAACAGTTGTTTACCCGCCAATTTGCATCAAGGTTCCCAGGAGTGCTTTTAGTCAAAATCTCCTGTTGGATTTTCAAAATATTTTTAAAATATTTAAATAAAAATACTGTGAAAAAATGTTTAAAAATATTTGTCACAAAATCTTTCATAAACGTATGAATACACTACATAACATATACATAATACGCATAGAAAACATTTCAAAAGAGTTTTAATGATTGTTTTTTTTTTTTTTTTTTTTTTTTTTTCAAATATTGAATCTTTAAAAAACAAACAAACAAAATACAAAACAAAAAAACAAAAACAATAATCTTTTTAAAATATTGTCAATATACTCTGTCAATATATTTTATGGTGTCAATATGAAATATTTTTTAAAATGTCTCCATAACTGGAGGATATTTTCATCTCCTTAAATACCTCACTCGATTTACAACGAAAGTTCACTGATCGTTTTTCTTATCACGTCAATTACATTGTATACTTTTTTCACAGGTATGATTGAGTGAATTTATTTTTCCCAACTGAAACTTGCGCCAATCAAGAGTCAAAACCCCTACATGATTTCGTTTGCTATTTCTCTTCTTTTCATGTCTTTGTCTCTGCCTTGAATATTACTCTAGCGTTGTGCAGAGGAAGTGGATTATGTTTTAAGCGCAGTCGATTCAGCTACACCAGGGAAACGTCAGCGAAACGTTCCTAGAAAATTAGAACTGAAGCAATTAGTAAATGAAATCAAGAATACATCCCAAGTTGGAAACATACCGCCGGTCTACCCAAATGGATGGTTTGTCCTTCTGGAATCGTCTGACGTCGGAAGGAATCAAGTAAAATACGTTGCAGCTCTTGGTGCGTAACAAACAATTAATAAATTTCACCAATGGCGCTCTTGTAAGGTTTTGCTACACAAAAAGGACTACAATTCTGACTAAAATGGTGTGAAAATAACGTTTAGGTCATTGAGAGGTCTAAACTCACTCGTCTCAAAGATAATTTTACTCTAAGTTCTGAACCTCAAACAAAAGAACGTAACCTACGAATTGGAACCAGTAATATTATTACATTTGGTTTTTAACCAGTAGATTTGATAGATGATTCTTACTTTCATTGTCAAGAAAGTTTTACGTTTCGTAGTAATAAGCGAGAATGACGAAATTTAATTCCGTGTCCTGTTCTTTTGTTTCAGTTCCATAAAATCTACAGGGTGACCCAGAGCACCCGTATCAGGCATTTTTCTCGAAAACTACTGAACCAAATGATTTGAAACAAGGAAGTCAGATAGAGAATTGACCCCAAATTTTTCATTTTTGATATTTTCAAAGGCCCCCTACAGCTCCTTGGGGCGTATTTGGGGGGGGGGGGGTTCAAACACATTATTCAAGTTTTCTCGAAAAAAAAACCTCCGATAAAAATATAAAAATTAGTTTATAATCTTAAAGTAGAGGCAATTGCCGACATTTTTGCTTCTACCAATATTTTCCAAAAAAAAAACACAATTTTTAGAGTTATGGGGGATTTTTGGAAATTTGTTGAATCGACTCTTTTGGCCACCCTGTTGAAAAGTTTTCAAAAATTATTACATATTCTGAAAGAACAGATCAAGACCTTTCGATTGATGTTCCGCATGTTACCTTAAAGTTGAAAAATAAGGCGTTTTCGGCCAAATCAAAATTTTGGGGCTTCAATGGGGCTATTGCACACTTTTGCTATAAACAATTTAATAGTCGATTATGGAGTAAAAACCTCAAAAAATAACGATGGTGGCACTGAAAAACTTCCAAAATCCACTCCCAAACTCAATAAACGCAGTTATTTGCTCGAGCGTAATGATGGCCGAAGGCACTAACAATGAGAGATTCCCATCTAACAATTCTGAAACTCCATCAAGAAGTGACCAATAAGAGACTACTTTCATTTGACACCGGTGTCACTAGGTGTTGCGGCACCATTCATTGGATGTAGATCATTACTCTGATGACTAATTTCTCTGTGAATCATCCTTGTCAACATAGAAAAAGAGACGAAATTTAGATGGGAATCTCCCATTGTTACTGCCTTCGGCCACCATTACGCTCGAGCAAATAACTGCGTTTATTGAGTTTAGGAGTGGATTTTGGAAGTTTTTAGTGCCACCATCGTTATTTTTTAAGGTTTTTACGCCATAATCGACTATTGAATCACTTATAGCAAAAATGTGCAATAGCCCCAATGCAGAATTGGCGCGATTCCGTGGTTTGAGCCAATTAAAGCCCCAAAATTTTGATTTGGCCAAAAACGCCTTATTTTCAATTTTAAGGTAACATGTGGCACATCAATCGAAAGGTCTTGGTCTGTTCGTTCAGAACCTGTAATAATTTTTGAAAAATTCTCAACAGGGTGGCCAAAAGGGCCGATTCAACAAATTTCCAAAAATCCACCATAACTCCAAAAATTGGGGTTTTTTGGAAAATATTGATGGAAGCAAAAAATGTTGGCAATTGCCTTTACTTTAAGATTATAAACTATTTTTTATATTTTTATTGGAGGTTTTTTCGAGAAAACTTGAAAAATGTGTTTGCACGCCCCCAAATACGCCCCAAGGAGCTCTCAGGAGCTTTTGAAACTATCAAAAATGAAAAATTTGGGGTCAATTCCCTATCTAACTTTTTTGTTTCAAATCTTTTGGTTCAGTAGTTTTCGAGAAAAATGCCTGCTACGGGTGCTCTGGGTCACCCTGTATACACAGTGCATGCAAACACGATTGGTCCATCTAAACTTTGAGATAAAATTCCTCTTCGAGGAACAAGTTTTGGACTTTTTTATTCGTCACACGTTATTTTTTCAGCTTTTTACAATAGTAATGATGGAAAATTGAATTGAAGTTCTTTTTAGTTTTTATAAAGGCGGCCGGCGGGGTCTTGGCGAACAGTTGGGTAACTACCTTACACAATTGCTAGGATTCATCGTGGGTCTGCAGCTCAGAGCTGAAACAGACTATGGGACAAAAATACTTGCGTCTGGCGTGAAAATCAGTGTAGAGCTTTTGAAATATATCAAACTGTGTAAAAAACAAAGAATTTACCTCATTCAGTTGTCAACTTTAAAATTCAATCCATGGCATTTGCCTCCATTTTCGTTCATTTGTACGTCCGGCGTTAGGGTTGTAATTTTTTTTTTCGAAACTATCCACAGTTTTTATGTGTCCACGTTTTTGAAAAACGGTCCAAATTAACAATGTTGACTCCAAAACTGTCCGCTGAGGGTCAGGAAGAGCTAAAGTAGGCTCAGAGGCCCTCAAAATTAAATCCTAGTGAAATGATATAAACTTCTGAAATTGACTATATTTTGGGAAGGTATATGTGGTTTTAAAGAAAAATCCGAGACTTTTGTGGGTTTCTGAGCGTAATTAAGCACTTCCTGACTCTCAACGTACTGCAGTTTCTGACCCAAAATTGTGGATTTTGACTGTTTTTAAAGGACATGGCCTGATCAAAATTTTCGATAATTTTGAAAAAAAAAAAACAAGTTGGAACTTGCAACACTGGAACAGTGTTAGCAAAGAGAGCATGAGTGTCGGCCGTAAATCATTGTAAGTGTGGAGTTCCATATTGATAGTACAAAACTGCGACAAAGTCAATCGCAACGCTGCATTTGTGTTTGTATAACAGTGATCGCTGTAAAAATAACTTGATAGGTCAAAGTGGGAATGAAAATTTACTTATAGCGTGTTGAAACAGTTGTTCACGAGGCGAGGTGAATACTGTGGTTTTGAAAATCGATTTCGATAGTGATAGTTCCTTTAAAATCGGATGACGCAATACCAATCCTAGCAAGCCGTAAAGTCTAGTTTAGTTATTTGGGACTTTTTTAGATTTCTCTCGCCTGAACCAAAGTCATCAGGAAGGAAATTCTTAATACCAAGCCTAGCAAGCCGGAAAGTCTAGTCTAGTTATTTGGGACTTCTATAGAATTTTCCTCGCTTGAACCAAAGTCATCACGATGGAAATTCTTCGTCTTTATGGTTTCAGCTCTTTTTGTCTCAGATTAAAAAATGAATGTTAATATTGATCAAATGTCATCCGACACTCATCAAGGCCCTTAAGGAACGTAATATGAACTTGAAAAAAGCTCATTCGATTTTTAAGGGAGCTTAAACGGTCCATGAGAGACGAAATTCGCGGATACAGAGTATCCACAGCTTATTTCAATGTTCGATCTGACAAGACCGTGCGCCTTTGAAAAATCGATATCTCGATAGTGAATCGATGTATTGCAATTCGGTTTGCACCGGTCGAAAGCACTTGCTTGTGACTGACAACCTCGAAAATTTCAGATCCATCCGAGTTTATTTAATGACCTTACAGGACCTCTCGCGGCCGCAGTTAGACATTTCTTGTCAGAGTTACGCTGAAACGGGGAGTAGTTCCCCCCCTAAGATGATATTTTTTGGCTCGAAACTGCATTGGGCCCTCTCGGGACATCATTGGGACCCGAAAAAAAGCGGAACCGATATAATACGGCACACGACTGGTTCGTGAGAGACGAAATTCGCCTTTTTCCAGCCTCCAGCGCCCCTCTAAGGTCGATCTGACAAGACCGCGCGCCTTTGAAAAATCGATATCTCGAGAACGAATCGATGGATTGCGCACTGCGGTTTGGATTGGGCGGTAGCTTCAGCTTTTAGATAATTCTTGAAAAAAATTCAGATCCATCCAAGTTTTTAAACGGATCTTATGGGACCTCCCGCGGCCGCAGTTAGACATTGTACGTGAGACTTACGCTGGAGTTGGGGCCACGCCCCCTCCCCCCCCCCCGATATAGACTTTATCGGTCCGACATTTGTCAGGGCCCTTAATGAACTTCATGTGAACTCAAAAAACTCACATATGACTTCTCACGGCGCATGCTAGGTCCATGAGAGTCGAAATTCGCGGATTTTAGAGAATCTTAGATTTCTGACCCTATACCGCGCGCCTTTGAAAAATCGATATCTCGAGAGTAAATCGATGTATCGCAATTCGGTTTGGACCGATCAAAAGAGTAAGCTTACCGGTACTCGCCGTTAAAATTTTGGATCCATCTGATTTCATTTTGAGACCTTACTTGAGTTACTTGGACCCCAGTTGGAATTATTTTTTCGGAGTTACGCTGGCAAGGGGGTCGCTCCCTCTCTTGGAAAACTGTGGAGGGGGCCCTTTGCTGGGGCATACATTCTATTTTCACTTTTTTTTTTTTTTTTTTTTTTTTTTTAATTTTATATTTGTGTCTAATCTAAGTTGGGGGAGGAGGAGGAGAGTACCTGCAAGTCAACCGGCAATTTACTTTTGATAGTGGCTGCGGGTCGAGGGTGCGGATTGCGGACTTTTAACTTGTTGTGGGATTTACAGGGTGGCCGTGTCTAAACTTATGAGAAAAGAAGGCAACCACAGACCGGAAGAACGTTCAATTTCTGGTTCAGAGACCATGGACAAAGACATGGGCACCCGCAAAACAATTGCCCGGAGGGGCAACTTTTTGAATGTCAATGGAAGGTCTAGGGGACTTCACTTAGAGACGGGCAAGTCTAGAGAGCCCCCCCCCCACTTCCGCCCAAAATAGAAAATAAATCAATTATCCTTCCAAATGGTAGAAATTGTAAGTGATTGTAGCATGTAGTTGTATCAAAAGTAATTCTATTTTTGACGTGTTTGATATTATGAATAAAGTGACAGCATCAGATGATAGAAATAGTAAAAAGCTAAGTACAACTATTCCTTCTTTATTTTCATTGTCCTGATGAATTCTAAGAGTTAACCTATTTAAATTAACAAAACCAAAACTCTTGCCTATACATTCTCTAATCATGTAATTATCGACCAGAGGATTCTGAATTTTCAAGGAAGTTCGCAAAATTCTCGTTGCCAACGGTAGTTGCCAATGTAGACACGTTCATACTAGTAGATTTTAAAACTTCTTTCGGCGAGGGAGATGACGGGTGGGAAGTATGATGTCGTCTGAATCAGGAGGGGGTGGGGTAAAAATCAGGGGGAGGTCTAGATCTGGGGGGGAGAGGAATCCTGAAACTGGGGGGCGAGCTGTATAGAGGCAAGGGGTGGTTGGGCACCACTGCTTGGGGGGGGGGGCTACCTCCCGCCCTGCCCCCCCTAAATTACGCCCCTAATTAAAATTGTAAAGTAAATAAGAATAAAGTTTGTTAACTCTTACTCCTTTCGTTATTATTTGATCTTCGAATGTTCCGATTCTTTTTTATTGTAAAGTTTGATTTTTCTGAATTAGGGGGGGGGGCGCCGCGCCGCCCCTCGGGGAGCGCCCATTGACAGATAAGGGAGAAAGGTAAGTGTAGGAATTTGCACGGGAATCCGGCGTAGTGTGCCGCAAAAATTACTACCAATGGCGGATCCAGAAAATTCTTTTAGGGGGGGGGGCTTCACGCCTATGAATTTTCAAATTTGCAGGGAGGAATTTATGGGATTTTTTCTGTTGAAAAAAGGCAAAGGCTACCGTGATTTGGGGGGGGGGGCGTGCCTTTCCCGAATCCGCCGCTGATTACCATGTAACACTGGGCCACGATGACCGATGTCGCATAAAACCAGGTAGAAGACCCGTGGCGGGCGTGGCATCCGTGATGGCTGTGAAATTGGGATGAAGTAGATGGACACACATCATTCATGCAATCTGCACAACGCGGCAAGCAACTGTTGTAGGCGTAGGTGCAGTAGTTCGCGTGAGGAGGGCAAAGGGGACGGGAGGTCGTCGCAAAACCATGGACGAAGATATAACTAAGGACTGCCGACTGTTGTTAGTCCTGTTTTGCTCTCGACCCCAGCGCTCCAAGCAGCGGTCAGCTGAACTACTCTTTCAAGTGAGCGATCCTGGCGATGTGTCCATGCTCACATGCTGTGCTACTGCTAAAACCGTTGTTGGAGTTGGTCTGTTATGGCATGGCTGTCAACTGTTGTCGGCGACCAAAGAGGATCAGATAACTCAGTATCTCAATGGAAGATCGAAAGCAAGGGAAATTCAGAATCAACTTTGGACAAGGTAACAGAAATCATCAGCAAATTAAAAGAGTCGCCTGATCTCTACTAATAAAACAAATGTCTATGTACTCTTTCTTGTTTGATTCCGTTTTGAGGTTAACTGTGATGTATAGTATTTCAGTCCTTGATTAATCATTTTCGACAATTCAGGAATCTTTCAAGAAATACTCCAGACGTTTGCTTTTTAGCGGATTTTGCTTCCTTTTAATTCGCTGATCATTTGTTCCCTTCGTTCAATCGTGATTCAAATTACCTACACGGTATACATTTGCGGGAAGGCATGGGAGAAAGGGAGCCGGAGCGGCCACCGCTGCAGCGGTTCGCTTTTAGTTGACCCTTACTGCTGCTTGGAGCGCTGCGGTCGCGCTCGAAAACCCGCTAACAGGTTTTAACACGGGCGGAGATAGGAAGTCGGCAGTCCTTAGTTATATCTTCGTCCATGGCTCGGAATGGTCTTAAAATTTTCCTTAGGATTTGATCTAGAACGCAACGTTCTTACATTTTCGAAAAGTTAACTCTAGCTCTCGCAATTAACGATTAAAGGCGGAAAAAGCATGGTTTCTGGACCGCGGAACAGTGGCGTTATCTAGCGGATGAGAATCTTACTACAGGTCGCTGAGGATTCACCTTAAAACGCAACGCCGATCGCGTTCCCCAAACGAAATCTTTTAGCGGACCGAAACATCAACAATAACAGGATTGGAAATTTGAAATCATCTAAATGCATTTTAAATCGCAGAATACACGAAACATGGACACAATCCTCTGATATAAAACCCCAATATCTCATACAGAAAATTTCGTTGAAGTCTGATCCAAATTAGTAACGCAATTACATTCCCAAAAATGCTTAACCTCAATCTTGGCCAAAAACTCCCGCCACAAAGAAAAAGCGACAAATTGGGAGGACACCGGATTGGCGGAATCACATGGGTCAATCGGTCCTCGAGGACCCGTTCTCGATACTGAAACCAAGCGATCCCCCGAGCGGACCCCCGAACCATGCCGTTCCTATAAGAAAAGCATTATTGACCTTGTAGAAACGATTTCAATAGAGCATGACACTCATGCTCTAAAAAAAAAAAAATGAGGGTGCTCAAAAATGGGAACTAAGTGTTTTAAGCTGAAGGTTCTTTTTAATTCGGCCCTTTCTTGGAGAGTTATGATTTATTGAAGATTGGACGACATCGAACTTTGAAGTTCGATGTAGATTGTAGATATATCGAAGACGAAATTCGATATTGCCTGCGCGGTTTGCTCTAAAAGTCTTGGACATTTTCGATCTTTCTAAATCTGCAATAATAATGAGGGTCGTCATTTGAAGTATGCAATTTAGGGAGGTGGTGCCCTCACCTTCGGTTCCCCTAGGGGCTTCGAACATGTAAACCCCCGAAATGGACGTCCCTTTCCAAATAAACGGACGCTAGTTTGAGAATTTTTCAAAATCCAAAGCCGTTCTTGAGATATTCAGTCCAGCTTCTTTTTTAAGCACCTGTAGCTGTTGACCGTATATATGTGCGCTTTGATCATTCTTAAAGCCTGTGAAACTCCTAGATCCGACGAAAGCCGGATTTATATTCTCATACAATAAACGAGGAATTGATTGCAAAGCAATAAGCATAAACCAGTTAAGAATATCACTTAAAGTGCTTCAAAAGTGTTTCGAGTGACTCTAGATCTACACAAGTATCGTGAAATTGATAAGTGCCAACTGCTGCTTGTTGCCTTATTAGCTCAAGATAAACCTTGCATATTTTCTAAATGTTTAGAAATGTTTGTTCTATCTCTTAAATTCAGTTTTTTGAATACGAATTTACTTTTTTTAAAGGTCAGAACTTCGCTGTTTTTCGAACATCTAATGGACAGGCACGCTTAGTGGATGCCTATTGTCCTCACCTAGGTACCGACATGACCATCGGAGGGAAGGCCAAAGGAAGTTGTATAGAGTGTCCATTTCATGGAAGGCAATTAGACGGATCCTCAGGAAAATGCACCGAAGTTCCCCATTCTGAAAAAGGTATTTCTAAACCTGATAGTTCGAAATTAATGTAGATAAAAACATCGTCGTGTGAGGTCGATTCAAGGCCGATGACGGATGGGGTTGTGTAAGGTGCCGAGAAGAGATTGCGTTTCTGTGCATGTGCAGAAATGCAAACACGTATTTGCGCGGATCTGTCATCGCAACCATGATCTGTCATCGGCCTTCTTTCGTGAAACGATAGGGCTACATTTACTCTTTTCAGGATAAGAAGAAACTCCAGGTAGAAAGGCACTGATATGCAACGCGTCACGCACTGAGCCTTTTAGATCGACTTGAACCTCCAACGGGATCATAAGCGGCGGAGCCGCACAGGCTCAGTAAGAAAACACCCCTGGGACCTGGGAGGGTACACCTACCGCTTATTATACACGAAACAGCTCAAAACAGCGTTTTCGTGGATTTTCGAAAATGTCCACCGATTATGTGAACACACCGTAGAATAAAACCCATAAGTGTGCTATATATTTGGGTTCAGCGTTTCACAGAGCTGTGACTGACGAGAGCGATTTTTATTTAATGTCAATCTGAGAGAGTAACGGCCAAAAAACTGCTTCAGATTGACGAAATATCGCAAAAACCGGAGTTCACGCGTGCTCGATGATTCCTATTCATTTCCTCCGCAACCGTGAGACGGATCGTTAAAAACTTGGTCTCATTAGAATCGTATTTTATTCACGTACGGTGCTTTTTCAAGAAAATGTAAATCCATAAAGTGTGGAGGAAGATATTGAAGAAAGAGTGCCAAAAAATGCCCTTTTTAGGACCATACTTTAGTCACGGCTGCAGCGGTAACCTGAGCGCGTAATGGAAAAAACTTGGTACGGTTGAATTCCTCATGCTCTAAGGAAGAAACCTTTGCCAAGTTGGCTAAATTCCATCGCTTATAAAGAAAGTTACAGCTTCAAATCAGATTTCAAGTGGAGATCCAGCCAAAACTTTCAGATCGATACAATCGATATAATCGCATCACGATTGTAGGTTAGGTTTACACTTTACTCGTGGTTTCATCAACACGACTATTTACCCCCAAATAAAATCATGTCAATTCACTTTAATAAAGATTCAAAGTTCTTATTAGCTTTCAATTCGCGATCAACTTCTTCGCCGCTTCACTTTCGTCACTTAAATGTGTGAAAGCTAGGAAATGTAAGGTTTCGTTCATCAGTTTCCAGAGAAGTCACCAATGGTTCCTCACTGTTAACGAGGGTTAGATGATTAGGAAGAGCAGGTTATTTCATTTTACTCTATGAAGTTTTCTCTAGAAACTCTGCAAAGTGCCTCACCGATCTCCAGATTACAGACGGTGCCCATTCAGTCTTCTTTGAAAACTAAGCCTTTGTTGTCCAAGAAATGTTGGCTCCAAAGAGCTTTCCTTGTTAAGAACGTCATGATCATGATAAACTTATCCTTACCTGCTTGAATCATCATCTGTCGGTGAAGAACTGTAACTCTATGATCTGTCTTTGGTTAGAACAAAGGCTTATTAGTCCTTGCCTGCAGAAAGTGTTTTCGTCGCTGGACTCCGCTATTTGTAAAATTCTTGTGTTATTAGTTGTGAGTGCACCAAAATTGAAGACATGCAATGCGAGTAAGTTTTGGCTCTTTATTTTTCTTTTTAAGTTTACCTGTGCTCTCTGATGCGTAACTACTTCTCTCACCCCGCAAAACTACTCAATCCAACAAATGTTCGGTGTGGACGGACATTGTTTTCGACTCCAAGTTGCCAATTCTCACTTTTGATCATAAGCTGCGGCAGATTGTTCCGTCACAACTATAGACGTTGTTCCTTACACTATAGAACAAGGACCGTGGTCCCAAGCCAAGGATATTGATGTATCTTGCTCAGTGAGCAGCGGTCGCTGCCCAGGTCTATGCGGATTATAAGCGGTGACAGCCCGGGGCAGCCATACAATTTAAGACAGAGTTTTTCCGAGTAATTTCGAAAAGAAAAGTCAACTATTGGGCAATGGCTAGAGTATACTATAAGACCCGAGTATTCCCGATCAATGCTTCTGATGAGAGAGCTGAGGCTAACCAAAAATGGCGGCGATCAGCATATCAGGAATGTAAACATTGAGTGAGCAATCGCGTTTCTTCAGTCATTTCTTATTTATTGGTAATTTTTTCGGTGCAACATTAATCATGGTTGTGAATTTAAAACAGCACAATGAGTTAATCAACATATTTTGATAGAAGGGGAAGGTTGCCTCGTCTTATTTGAATGACGGGCCAAAACTGTCCTCTAACCGCGCGATCAATTTCGCTAACCGAACATGGCGTCGTTGAGAATATTTGGGTCTTATAGTATACTCTAGCCATGGCCATTGAAAAATCTTGCTTATGGGTGTAATTGCATTGAACCACCCCTGTAAGTAGTATAATTTAAGAATGACGCAAGGCAGCGGTAACTGCCCATACCCCGGCTGATCGCAAGCCAGCGTCAACAGTCGCCCAAGCCCATACAATTTAAGACAGAGTTTCTTGAGTGATTTCAAAAAGAAAATGTTACAAACTGTGGGCAAATTCTTCCCCCTAAGCATGTAGCAATAGTACTCTGGAATCAGAAACTTATTGAATGTTGACTTCGGTGCGGTCACATGATACCCCGTACCGCAGTGATTATCAACGGGATGTGTATTACTGTATTCATTTGAAACGTCAGATCTTTTCAAATTGCAAGTGGCAATATTTCATCATGGTCTTGTCTCTATACAGCTGATGTGCGGTTGGGAGACAAGTTTAACTTGGCTGAGAACACTCAAATTACCTAAGGAGCACCACTGGCCAGCTGGTAGTGAGAATGCCTATTTGCTGTTCTACCGCAAAGTTGATCGAGGAAATGATTAATATTATTATTCATAGTACTCATAAAATTAGATTTGCTCCAAATCCAATGGACACCAAAATACTTGGTACAGTTCAAGTTCACGTTTGGATCAGAGAAAGAAAAGTAAGTGATAGTAAAAACAGTAATAATTTATTTTGAAAGAAACCAAAGCAAAGTTGCCACAAAACCGGTTGTAGCTCTGCATCACATTTCCAATCATTTACAAGGTTGATACGAGGCTCGACAAAAAAGCACTGTGGTAGTGTTGAGAAATTTGAATGACTAAAAAAATAATTATAAGTTAATTAAGAACTATGTTTCATTGCAGTACGATTCCCATCGCGTTTCGAGGCGTAAGTGTGACATTGTCATGTAAACATTGAGTTAATGTGACCAACAAAGATGACATTTTCTCCTGACAGTATCTATAATCTTTCTTGCAATGACCAACTGACCAATGTACGAAATGTAATGAAGTCAGCTGTGTTTCCTTGTTATTATTTAAGATGGTTTAAATGGCGTTTATCCCTGTAGGGCCTTATTAGCAGTGAAGGCAGTATGCTGTGACGGACAAATTGCAAATCCAGCTCCTTCCGATTTTACCGCACCGTCGCACTGTGAATCGAACGCGTGAGCTAGCTAGACAAAACCCATAACTTTTGAACGAATGCAGATGAAGTAACGAAACTTTCAGGATATTACCTTCCTTGTATGCTCTATCGATCCACCAAAACAGAATAAAAGAAAAAAAATCCTTCGGAGGTGTGTAAGGGGGGAAGGGGGGCCACAATTTGAAAAAACAAAAATCGGTCGATAAACCCCATCTTGTGATACATCGATCAAAAAGACTTAACAAACTGAGCATTTTGGCGCAATTCGGGGATCGATATCGTTTTTCGTATTCGAGATATCGAATATTAAAAGTTCAATTTTCACCCATCTTCAAAATTCGATATCTCGAAGACGAAAAACGATATCGAACCCCCGATTGCGCCAAAATGCTCAGTTTGCTATGTCTTTTCGATCGGTGTATCACTCGATAGGGGTCGAGGCTCGGAATTTTTGAGTTAGCCACCCTGAGGGGCTATTTTTTTAACTAATTTTGGGTGGCTCTAAAACCAAATTTTGACTAAACTAATGTCAAAACCGTATTTTTTTCTGGAAAGGACTTGCTCTTTAGAGTATTTTTGACTCCTAGTTTTTTAAATTCCGACTTTTGAAATGGGAATTCTGATTTTTTGAAAATGGGTCGAAATCGAACTTTGACTAACGATATATCGAAGATGAAAAACGACATCGACCTCCGGTTTGCGTCAAAAGTCTTAGAATTTTATGCCCTTTAAAACGAGGTATCACAAGATAGGGGTTGATGTTTGACATTTTTAAGATAGCCTCTCTGGGGGTTAGAATTTTACGCCCTTCAAACGATGTATCACAAGATTGGGGTTGCTGTATGAAATTTTTGAGATAACTTCCCTGAGGCCTCCCAGAGGGGCGGGGGGAGGGGGATTGACCCCAAACAAGAAAATTCATCTGAAGTGATGAATAATGGTCTAAACCGCAACTCTTTATCTTAATTAGCAAGAAAAATCCAGGCAAAAAACCAGGGGGGGGGGATAAAAAAAACACCCTGTCGATTAATAAACGGCTAGAGTGTCGTTCAACGCGTTCAAATACGACTAGGGTTCTCGGGTTCGAATCTTAGCTCAAGCTCTGCTATTTTACCCTCGTTTTTTATAGGTTTCTTCAATTCTTCAATTTTCGGGTTCAAACCTCCCTTGGAAAAATCGAAAATTCTTAACGATGGAGCGTTGTGGAGCGTTTGAACAAAAGATATGTTAAACTGCATTAAATTTGCAATATTTTAAGGCCAAGTTGAGAGCGGGTACACGCGTGGGTACATAAAATTTGAACTCTATCAAAGTTGAAAAATGTGAAAATTGGCTAAAATTTAAGGGACTTTTTTAGGATACATTAAAGGATTTACAATTCGATTTTGATGCAAGAACGTCTTTCTACAATGGTGAAAGAGAGCCAACAAAAATTCTTGGACCAAACTCTCGACGGACAGTGGTACTGCTATGTAAAATGTCGGGAATTCCAGCAATTCCTCTATTTTTGGGTTTAAACCTCCCTCAGAAAAAGCGAAAATTTTTACTGACGCATTGTTGAACATTGTTTGCGCGAAACATATGTTAAACTACATTAAATTTGCTATCTTTTATGGCCAAAACGAGAGCGGGTACACGTGGGTACACCAAAGTAAAACTCTATCAAAGTTAGAAAAGCATAAAAATTGGCCAAAGTTTGAGAGAATGTTAATTTTTTTGAATACATTAAAGGTCTTAAAATTCAAGTTTAATGCAATAAATCTTTTTCATAATGATGGAAGAGAGCAAAAAAAATTTTACTGATCAAAATTATTGACGCACAGTGGTACGGCGAAGTAATAAGTCAGGCGAGATCAATCAACAGAAAAACAAGATTTTTTACCTGCAAAATGAACTTTGAACCTATATCTTAGGCACCATAGTCAGGTTTTGAGCCAAACGGGCATTGATTAGGGCTTATCCAGACATCCATTAACAAGAAAATCAAGCCCAAAAGTGGCTTTCTTGACTTGAGTTTTGTCCAGCTAGAATACACGCGTCGATTCACAGTGCGTCGCGTCCAAAGACTTGTCGCGTCGCGCTTTACGCGCACTCTACAGGTTTAAATTCGGAAGATTAAAGTGCCGCTAGTGCAAACTTCCACTAACAGAGTGAGTTAGTGAGTTGGTGAGATCTTACGCAACCTGTTTGTTATGAAGTCCCGACACCATTGAGCTTCAATTAGAGTCCCTGTCATAGTATATACAACAGGGACTCTAGGTTAGATAAGATACACTCTAAAAGACACAATACTGAACCGAATTTCCTTTCATTATTAAAAAATAGAAAGGGAGAAAATTACATGGTTTGTTGCGGTGGTCTCGTTCATATTACCCACTTATAATTGGAACTGCAACTGTCAGTCGATCAAGGCACTTTACTGCAGAAGGTGAGGATAGGAGCAACTATCAGGGGAATGGAGGAGGTTGCTCAAAATAAAATATAAATAATTATTAACGTAAAAAAAAGGAAAAGAAAAGAAAGTGCATTTGCTTGAGCACTGGAAGAGAGATGTAAAAAATAAATGTTAAGTTTTTCTTCTCAAAACTCCTGAAATTTTCACCAAAAAACTTTTTCACAAAAAAAGTAGTCGAGCGGCCCAGTCAGAAAACGGCGTTCAATTTTGCTTCTTGGCAGGTTATTATTCTCTTTCGGCGTTCAAAGGTACTGATATGTTTCATTGAACGCCCAGTCAAAATTCTTTCTCCCCTCCCCCCTCTCGGTTCCTCCCGGCTCTTCCCTCTAGAACTTGGTACAAGTAGTGCAGTTTCTTTGAAAGAAAGTAATTCTCTTTCGGCGTACAAAGGTACTGATATATTTCATTGAATGCCCAGTCATGAATTTTCCCCCTCCCTCTCTTTCTCTCTCTCGACCCCTCCATCCCCTTTTTATTTGGTGCTTCGTAAAAGATTCTACGCTGCATGTAAAGTTGCATTCGCTCTCCAAGTATAAAAGCGAAAGAAAAAACGTAAGTAAAAAACTAACTAAAATAAAAATAAAAATTTCAAAATTACAGGAGGGGAAAAAAACTGGGCCGGTTGTTTTGTATTACCTGTCCGTAAAGGAAGAACCCTCACCTCTCTCCTTTCCCTTTCACTTCTTTCCTTTGAATCTTTCACTCCTCTCTCTCCCTCCCGCTTTCAGTCTCACACTGTTGTTTTATCCTGGACCAAATCTTGTTAAATCCCGAGCGTTGCGACTTGCGTGCACTTGCGCACGGTTTCGACCAATCAGAGAGCTCGGGACCCAACAAGATTTGGTCCCTGACCGATACATTTACCCTTGTGGCAACATTTATTTTATTTATTACTGGCAACATTTATTACTCGGACCAGTTTTAAACCGTCTGCGGAGTTTTTGAAGTGCCTTCATTTGAGAAAATATGCAATTTTAGATGCAGCGTAGAAATTACTGTAAAAAGCACCGCAGTTAAAAAAGGCATGGAAAGAAGACTGATTGTGGGGGGGGGGCGAAGAACAACCGGCCCAGTTTTTTTCCCCTCCTGTAATTTTGAAATTTTTATTTTTATTTTAGTTAGTTTTTTACTTACGTTTTTTCTTTCGCTTTTATACTTGGAGAGCGAATGCAACTTTACATGCAGCGTAGAATCTTTTACGAAGCACCAAATAAAAAGGGGATGGAGGGGTCGAGAGAGAGAAAGAGAGGGAGGGGGAAAATTCATGACTGGGCATTCAATGAAATATATCAGTACCTTTGTACGCCGAAAGAGAATTACTTTCTTTCAAAGAAACTGCACTACTTGTACCAAGTTCTAGAGGGAAGAGCCGGGAGGAACCGAGAGGGGGGAGGGGAGAAAGAATTTTGACTGGGCGTTCAATGAAACATATCAGTACCTTTGAACGCCGAAAGAGAATAATAACCTGCCAAGAAGCAAAATTGAACGCCGTTTTCTGACTGGGCCGCTCGACTACTTTTTTTGTGAAAAAGTTTTTTTGGTGAAAATAAAGTAATACCGAAAATCTGCTGACTAGGAATTACAGCCATGCAAAAGTCAAATCAGAAACGGTTACGGATGAGACAAAATAAGTGTATGATTTCGCTCTAAAGGGCTGTAAATCGTCAGAATTAGTTGAATTTGAATTCTCGTCCCCAATTTCTATTTTGCAGAAAAGAGGTTGTGATCTATTAAAAGAAAGCCCTTGATCTACTGATTCAGAATATTCTTAGTTTGTTGAAATACGACAATTTTTAGGATTAAAGCAAACGATTCAAAATGGCCCCATTTTTTTTTGTTTTGTTTTTTTTTTTTTTTTTTTAAGCGGCCCCCAACGTGCGAAAGGGCCATCTTTGAAAAAATTGCTCACAATCAGAACAAAAAATGCTTATTTTTAGGTGAAACCCCCATTTCTCAAATATGAAAACACCCGTACCATTTGAAAACATTGAAAAACAGAAATTTCACCCCTCTGGAGCGCCTAAATAGGCGTTTAGGGCCTTTTTTCTGGGTCGGCAATATTTTCCCTGCATGGGGCTGTTGCAAACTTTTGCTGCAGGTATATTAATAGTTGATTATGGGGTAATAACCTGTAACAGTAACGATCGGTGCACTTAAAAATCACAAAAACTAATTCGAATTTCATAAATTGCTTTCAAACGCGAGCACGTAAAGGCGGTCGCTGCCGCCTATGGCAATTGTATGCTTCTTCTTCTTCTTAAGTGGTGTCGCGAGAACACCTCGAGAGGATGGACTTGATTGAGATAGAGAAACCCAATGTAATTGGTGGCAACGGCCGCCATTACGGTCCCGCGTTTGAAAGAATTTTATTAGTTCGGGCGTGAATTTCGTGATTTTTCAGTGCACTGATCGTTACTGTTACAGGGTATCACCCCATAATCAATTATTAATAAGCCTGTAAAAAAGTTTGCAACAGCTCCATTCTTTGGGGTCTATATGTATACACGCAAAAGCTTTATCAACATTTCCGTATCTTGCGCCTTTCGTGCTAAAAAGATAGTGGACGGGTGATCTGAAACACCCTGAAGACTAACTTCTCAATTAAAACATTATTTTAAAATATACAACCAATAAAATAATTTTTTAAAACCAAAATCTCCGAGGATGGTGAGGAGTCAAATTCAACTAATTTTAACCAGTTTGTAGTTCTTCAGGGCCGAAACTATTTCGTCGTATCTACAGTACACTGCCCCGCAAAGAAACCGGCAAACCTGGCGTGCTGGATCATTTCATTCGAAAATGCGAAAATTACTAAAGTTCAAACCGTCATAACTTTTAAATTAAAAGAGTTAAAAATATTTCAAAACAAGAGTCAGATTTCTCATTCTTTCTTCTTTTTTGAACTCAAGCTTTTACTTTTAGTAATTTTTACGCCCGTGAGAAGAGTTTTTCTAAACCCTCACGAAAACTATTTTTCTAAGCACATACCTAAAAAGTTACTCGAACTTCTCAAATCTCTTTGGTGAAAACTAGCATACATAGACAAAATCTGAAACCTGCATCAGATTTCTCAGAGTCTGTACTTTAGACATTAGACCTCGTTATCTCAATTTTGTGTGCAAAATTTTATCAAGGTCAGAAAATGCAGTTTTCTGTGACTATGTAAAGACCGCTTCTGAACACACAGTTTTCATATCCCGCTCATATATGCGAAAATTTGTTAAAAGTTCAAGTTGTCATATTTTTTTAATTAACACTGCTAAAAATATTTCAAAAAAAGGGTTACGTTCCTCTTACTCTGTAATTTTTTATGCTAGAGCTCTAATTTTCTGTCGATCATTTTTACGCCCGCAGTAAAAGATTTTCTAAACCCTCACGAAAAATGTTTTCGCAGCACGAAAACGTGCATTTTCCGACCTTAAAAAAAAAATCTGCACACAAAAGTGAGATAATTAAGTCGAAAGTACAGACTGAGAAATCTGATGCATGTTTCAGATTTTGTCTATGTATGCTAGTTTTCACCCAAGAGATGTGAGAAGTTAGAGTAACTGTTTAGATATGTGCTGCAAAAAAAAAACAGTTTTCATGAGGGGTTGGAAAACTTTTCGTACGGACGTAAAAATTACCGAAAGAAAATTTGAGCTTAAGTTCAAAAATTTGCAAGTATGAAAAATCCGATTTTTGTTTTTACAATATTTTTAGCTATTTTAATGTAAAAGTTATGACGATTTGAATTTTTGTAATTTTGTCCCATTTTCGAGCGAAATGGTCCAGCGCACCAGGTGCGCCGGTTTTTTGCGGGGCAGTGTATAACCGTTTCTAGTTTGCCTTTTGCACCGATGTAATTCCTCGTCAGCCGATTCTTGGTACTGTTTCATCCCGTTGGAGAATTAAGTTGGACCAAAAGTCTCCGTGCTTGTCGCGTTGCAAACTACTTTGCCTTTCTACCTAAGTCGTCTACTTGGATTCGTCGATGTAAGTTACAGGCAACCCACCTCCAGGAGTTGTCTGATATTATTTTATTCCCCGACTTTACATGAATCACAGGCTTAATTTTCAGACCACCTTCAATACATAAATTCATTGAGGTAAGTATTGTGGGTAGCCCACCTCCAGGAGTTGTCAGTCATTCTTTTTGTCCCCGACCGTTTTCACTTACGTATTTGTGATGTCTCTTCCAGAATTGGCTAGTGTACATGCGTGGAGAATTTGCGAGACTAACTCCTTCATATACGTTTGGTATCACGCTGAAGGAGAGGATCCAACGTGGGAACCTCACACGGTAGAACGCATTGTCAACGGAGATTTGTGGTACACCACACGGTATGAACGATCAACTAACTGCCATATTCAAGTAAGAAATACCACACTTTTTGCAATCAGCCAAAAAAAATTTTTTTTTTGGAAATTGTGAAATATTTTTCTTTACACCACATATTCTCTCAAAATGGTTCAAACGCCCGCAGAACTGCAGAGCATTATGAAAGTTTACTACCAACAAAAATGATTAAAAAGGACGTAACGAACGAACAAACAGACGCAGAATCAAATGGCCGAGCTAAGGAAGCAACTAACGAGCAAAACAGATGAAATGTTCTATCAGTGTTTGAACTTCGTAAGCTGCAGTTTGATTGTGAACCATCGTATTTTGTAATGACATCGAGGTCGATGATTTGAGTACTCGTCATTCCGATAGATTCCATTCCGAAAGAAACCCTTCCAATTTTTTCGTCTCCCATTCATCTCTGCGGGAATTCACCGATAACATGGGAGCTATCGAGCAAACATCACAGCTATTGAAGGATTGCTATCGGTATTGAACGCGAAGACACCACCCATAAGAATAACACGTGTTGGATAGCAACTCGATACAATTACGATATGATCCATCGGAATCAGCCTGCTGGCTTTCCATGAACGGACGGTACTTACGAAGGATCAAATGTGGCAAATTAAAGTGTCTAAAATTTTATGGGTTGTTTTTTTTTGGAATATAAAACAATTTGATGAGCTGAGAACAAACGTAGACCTTTGAATTTTCCTTAAGTGATCCGGTTTTGAAGATAGACTCGTAGAAAGGAGTACAAAATCGTTTGTGGTAGGACGTTGAAACGCAGAATTTCTATCGCAAACAATGTATTTTGGGCCAAAATTGCACCCCAGGAACTATCGAACTTAGAGAGAAACCAAAGGTATCATTGTTTTTAGCTCACCGAGTACTTTCATTCGCTGCCTTTACAGAAAACACAAGTCAAACCCTTACAGCTGCTTGTTAGATACCGTTCCCCTGGTCCCTTCGCACTCCGGATGCTTTTTGGAAAGCAGACTCAATAAGGCAGTTTTGGTTGATCTTATAAACAAACATAACAATTAACTGTTTGATTGTTGTGTGGTTTGCTGACTCCAAAACGCTGATGACATTTTTAAAAGTCATACTGGGACATTGTAAGAAATTCAAATGGTACGGTTGAGGGACTTTTTTGAAAGCTCCTTGTCATGGATATTGAGGCGAATCTAGGTCGAACCGAGTGAGAAAAATTGCAATTCAGGGACGCCCACTGTAAATCCTTTGTAAAACGGAAATTCTCTAGCAATCATGATCTTAGAACAAGGTATACAACCAGCTACCATGAAATTATATTTCCGAGGTTTATTTTTTGAGGAAATCTGTGTGTATTCACAGCGGTTCTGATTTGCCAAGCCGTACCTATTTCTAGTTTGAAAAGTCCTCTAAACTTCCTCGAGAAATGTAAAAGTATTTTATTACGAGGTTTGTTTCTGAATTGTAAATTGCATCTACAGAGCGTTTCAAGTTTGTGTCAAGTCAAGTAGATCTCAAGTAAAGTTACTATAGTGCTATTTAGAGTCATGAATAGCTTATGTCAGAGATATGTTATTCCTGCTCGTGATCAATCAATATAGTCACCTCTAATTGTTCGCCCAATTTATATCCAGAGTTAAAAGATACTGGTTTTAATTAAATCCAGAGGTTGCAAGTGGCTACAGATGTATGGTGCTTTTTCGTTTGCTATTATGGATGTAGGAGTGTGTTTAAGTAAATTCATCTCTGCGTACGGTTATTTCTTCAGCAGAGCAAAATCAACTGATTCAGTGTTACCGAATTTGAGATAAAAATCCGCATATTTCACATTGATTCTTTTGATACATATACGGATTAAGCCTTACACCAGGCAACTCTTAATGAATAATCAACTTTCTTTAGCATAAATTCGCTGGAAAAGTACTGATTTGGAACCTAAAAAAGGTCTTTCGTGAGCTATATGGATCGATTTTAACCCGAAAGGATTGACGTTTCACAGCACGTAATAAAAGTTCATTAAGGTACTCAACTAGTTAAAGCTTCTGAATCAAGTTTCAAAAAAGGAAAATCGAATCCAATGTAAACGGAGCAAAATAAAGTTATTTTCCTCTTCATTTTCATTTATTTTCGATCCACATTTTGCGACCCTCCATAGTTCTCGGCCTGCAGATCAATTACTGCGCAAATAATCTAGTTTTGTCTTTTATTTAATTTTTTAATTTTCGTATTGTTACGTACACCGAAAAAAAGGGAATTGCTGGAACAACAAAACATTGTTTGTAAAATTTACATTTATTTGGCTGGGAAAATTAAGCGTGTGCGTAGATAAACGAACAATTTTATTTTGTTAGAAATGCTAAACACTTAGGTGCTAAGTTAGCTGGCCAGAGATTTTGTTGTTTTATCATTTTGGATTGTTAGTTTTGTTAAAAAATGTTGCTGAAATTACATTCTTCCCTCGTTGTTATAGTCACATTCTAAATTTTTGCAATTCTAACTGTACAAATGGAAAATCTTGCAAATCATGAATGGTAAAATTTACAAAATCTTGGATTGTAAAATTAACAAAACCAGGCATTGTAAAAACTGCTATCCAAAATGATAAAGCATCAATTTCTTGGATTGTAAAATTGACAAAATCTTGGATTGTAAAATTAACAAAACCTGGCTTTATAAAAACTGAAATTCAGAATGAAAAATCATCAATTCCTTGGATTGTAAAATTAACCGAATCTGGCATTGTAAAAAGTGTAATTTAGAATAAAAAATCATCAATTTTTGGATTGTAAAATTTTATCATTAGAACGCAAAATCATTTGATTGCGCTCTCTGGTTGACAAAGTTTGAAGTACTCTTCCGTTTTGTACTCACTCGGCAGTTTACGCTCCTCTGCAAGGAATTGTGCCTTAAGATGCGTATTTTATGCTCTGAATCATTATTTGCTGTGATAGCCTAGTGGTAAAGTGCTGGACAATCACCAAGGCTACCCAGGTTCAAATCCCGGGACATCCGGGGAAAAAAAATAAATAAAAAAAAAATAAATAAAAAATAAAAACAAAACAAAAAACAAAAAAAAATTAAAAAATAAAAAAAAAATAAATAAATAAATAAAAAATAAAAAAAGCAAAAAAAAAAAAGGATAATCCTAGATAGGTAATTTTACAATCCAAGCAAAATGTCACTCTGAAGATCTGTATCATAAATTTGACAATCCACAAAATTGTTAAGTTTTCATTTTGGATTGAAGTTCCTTCTACCTGTGTTTATAATTTAGATATTTTTATAAAGAAAAACTTACAGCCCCGATTGAACAATCAGCATTTAGACTTGCTATTTCATAACTGCCGTTTTGAAATCTTTGCAATCCAGATTGAAGTGTCAGCTGAATTTTCTGTTAATTCTCCAATACAGCCGTTTTGACAATTTTACAATCCAAGTGTTTCAAAAGTTAACAATACATATAGCTGTCACGATTTTTTGCGATACTGGATTGTAAAATTATCAACCCCCATTGTTAATTTAACACTTTTTTTTTTTTTCGGTGTATACAGTATGTTTCAGAAGTCCTAGCCACCCTGTATCATGAGAACGGTGCGTAATAATTTTTAAATTCTGTCAAAACCAAACATTAGGTGTTTTGGGGGTGAACTTTTACGTGAGGGCTTCCATTCTCCTCAACCCCATCCCCCCAAATTTAGGGTGGTTTTTGGCCCCTAACTCAAATGTTTCATATCATGATCCCTACTTAGTGATGTATTGTTGAAAAGAACGTAAAAAATTGAGCATTTCGGCGAAAACCGAAGGTTCGATATCGTTTTTCGTTTTTGAGATATCGTGGGCCAAAGTTCGATTTGGACCCATTTTCAAAAAATCATTACCCTTATTTGCAAAGTCGGAATTAAAAATATACTAGTCCAAAATATCTATAAATCACGCACTTATCAGAAAAAAATACAATTATGACACAAATTTGGCCAAAATTTCGTTTTAGAGCCCCCAAAAGTTGATAACGTTTTACCCCCACAAGTGGCTATCTCAAAATTTCCGAAGGACGGCCCCTGATCGAGTGATACATCAATCGAAAAGCCATGATAAACTGAGCATTTTGGCGCAAATCGGAGGTTATGTTAGGAGGTTTTTAAAGTTCGAGATATCGAACTTTGTAAATCTTACTTTGACTTTCGATATCTCAAATTTTAAAACCAATACCCACCTCCGGTATGCGCCAAAATGCTCAGTTTTTTATGCTTTTCCGAGCGATGTATAACTCGATCAGGGGCCGTCCTTCGAAAAGTTTGAGATAGGGGGGTGAAAACGTTAACAATTTTTGGGGGCTTTAAAACGAAATTTTGGCCTTTGTGTCATAGTTGTATTTTTTCTGATAAGTGCGTGATTTATAGAGTATTTTGGACTAGTATATTTTTAATTCCGACTTTGCAAATAAGAGTAATGATTTTTTGAAAATGGGTCCAAATCGAACTTCGGCCTTTGATCTCAAAAACGAAAAACGATTTTGAACTTCAGTTCACGCCAAAATGCTCAATCTTGTCCGTCCTTTTCAACAATGTATCACAAGGTAGGGGTCATGACTTGAAACTTTTGAGCTAGAGGCCAAAAACGAATCTAAATATTTTTTGGGAGGATTTAGAGGAAAATGGACCCCTCCACATGAAAGTTCATACCCAAAAACCTTACGTTTGGTTTTTACAGAATTCAAAAACTAAGCACCGTTCTCGAGATACAGGGGGGTGGCAAGGACTTTTGAAACATACTGTACTAACTCTAAATCAGAATTAAGACTTTTATTTCTTCTCAACTTGTATTTTTTCAGGATTTACAGGAAAATGTAGCAGATTTCGGCCATTCCACAGTAATTCACTCTCCCAAGTTTTTTGGTAAAAGCGGGTTATGGGACTACCTGGAACAGTTCTATCATGGTATAATGCAATATAAATTCGCTAATTTTAAATGGCAAGCTCACAAAACAGAGTCTCACATAACTTCTGTATTTAATGAGCTTAGTATCATACTTTTTGGAAAATTCACCATCTTCCAATCAAAAAACTTTATAACAATGGTAAGCCAGTTTTGTAATCTTTCCGGATAGTCAAAAGACGAGAAGTTAGTTCTTCCCGTATTTTAGTCCTACGTTGGTTTTGGACTAGAGAGGAAGGGGAATCCTTCATACTTCAATTTAAACTAATTCTTTTACCAGATCTTTGAACTTTTTCTTTTTTTCGACTTTTTGAACTAAAAAATGTGTAAAACAAGCACCAACATACTAGCTTTAGGGATTTTCGCACTAAAAATTTAATATTGTAATTTTGAAAACTTTCTTTTGCAAAAAGTTTAAATGCTTTTTTTTTTTTTTTTTTTTTTTTTTTTTTTTTTTTTTTTTTTTTTTTTATGCTCGACCCTATGGGGAGTGCATATTGGTTTCGGCCTGGTTTTTGATTTGCGCTGTTGTACGATGTACTTAGCATTTTGGAGTATTGAAATTCTGTGTTTTAAGTGGTTGTTTTGGAACTATTTGGTACCACTTCGTTTCTCAGCTATTTTGCAGCCAATCAAATTCCTCTATTCATCCGGCGGACCAATATTTCGTCGAAAGTATCAACCTTTTATACTGATTTTCAAGCGCGTTTTAGAATCGGTTTTTGATGTTTCTCACAAATGTGTGTATACCTATTTCAAGTTCTTTACTTTTAATTCCTGCTTCTTTAGGGCTGGATTTGAGCATTCCAAACGTTTTTACATAGCTGTAAATTTCCCGCTCTTACCACGTTTTGTACAGGATGTATGGGAGGGAGGACTTTTTTCCGTTTCACTACGCGTATTACTAAGACATTGACACAGAATGCCTCCAACCGCTATATTGAGGTTATGGTCACACGGGTTCTCCGACTCTCCGTAACCCATAAGCAGCTGTAGGTACGTAGAGTCGGTGTGACCAAAACCTGAAACCTAGCGGTTGGAGGTATGGAAAAAGACATAGTATTGATCAGAGCCACGATTTCGTGAAAGTGTAAACATCGTTGACGTTTGTCATTCACTACAAGAATATCACCGCATTTCAGGATTCTTTTTCCGCTTGAGTTTTAAGGAACATTAATAAATGCCTTATACAGCTCGAAACATGCGTAAGAAAGGAAACTTACTATCTACCGAAAGCGGCTATGTCAACGAGAACCCGTGCCATCATAACCCGAAGGTCAAACAACCGCAGACAAAATATCTGATAAGCCATGGGTTCTGCATTAGGATGCACCACTACGTTCTCAAGCACGATCGCGACCGGATCGTCCGCTGCCACGTTAAGTCAATGCCTTGCCACGGGATCGCTCCCATCGCCGCATGATCTCACTATAGTCCGTTTCATTTAAATAGAAGCTTGAGCTCGACTCTTTCCCCTACGAGTTTTACCCTCACTCTCGTACCTGTGATGACTCGAGGCCCGTCCCGTAGGTCGGGGATTCCGTCCGACACAATAGACTGTCCTTTGGATAGCTGATCGTCTATTGTGACGGACGGAATCCCCGACCTACGGGACGGGCCTCGAGTCATCGCAGGTACGAGAGTGAGGGTAAAACTCGTAGGGGAAAGAGTCGAGCTCAAGCTTCTATTTAAATGAAACGGACTATAGTCGCGCGGCGCTACATTCGAAATTTCTTCCACTGTCATTACTCATTCAAAAGTTGTACCCTCCCCCTACCCCTCCCACCGCCCCTCGCCCAATCAAATCTAAATTCCTTAATCACTTCAACAACAAAAATTAAAGATCTTGACACCCCCCCCCCCACTTTCGCCGGAACAACCTTACCTTAACACACACTAAGTCGGATTTTCTTTTCAGGAGATCACGGTTAAAAAAGTTCATGTTTCGTGGACCATAAAAAAAAATCAGGCCCAAGGAAACCGACTGAAACTTAGTGTGACATGTGAATCGATTTGTAAAGGCGCGTCTCTGCCAATTTGTACAGGACTTAGCTAGAGATCAGCAAATTGACTTTCTTTCGATTCGGAAGGTCACAGTGGTCAATCACAATTATTACCTCTAAACTTCTCCAAAATTACCCATAGCTCATTAAGGGTTGGTTTTTAGAAAAAAAAGCTCCGATAAAAGAAAATGTATACCGTATTAGATTTAAAGGTCAAGACAAACCCCTTCCATTTGATTGTTTTGAGATACGGGAACACACCCCCTTAAATAACCCCTAGGATTAGGAATGGTTTTCGGGGGTTGGAAATATTTTCCCAAAATTCACCGGGGTCAATATTCGGCACACGTGTTGCACCAAAATTTTGTATCTGAGATCAGCTTTAATGAAAGCATGTTATGTGGTCTGAAACACCCCGGATATAGAGAATATAACATTTGGTCGATCAGTAGGCAACCCGTTTGGATACACTTGCTCCTGCAAATACTACGAGTAGCTGTGAGAAGTATAGATTTAAGATTGGAAACTGTTATATTCCAAACCTTTCTCATAAAGGTATAAATATTAATTGTACAATTAATTAATTAATTAATATCAAACTTTGATGTTTGAGGAAAATAAAAAATAAAAAAAAAAACAATAAAAAAAAAGTATAAAAATCGTTTGACAGTAAATCTAAAGCACCCTACCCATCAATTATTGATTGAGGTCGTGCATCCTTTCTTAACACGTCCGCGTGTGTTGAAGGCTGCCTGTACAGTGTACACTTGGTGTGATTTTATTGTTCGCCTTTTTTCCAACATTTTTTTTTTTTTTTACCTTGAATACTCAATGGAGCATTATACAGTGCGTGACAAAAGTACCCCCACCGTATCTAACTTTCGAACGATTGAAGATAAAAAAAAATAACGAAACTCAGGAGATGTCAGTAACTTAAGGTAAACTACTTTTCGGAGTATCCAGTATTCCCGGAGGGGCCCATCAGGGGGGTTTCACCCCCTCCTCAAACTTTTCGTACTGCAGCCCCTATCCTGTGACACACCATACATTTTGTATGACTTTAAACGCAAATGACAGGTCAATATCGATTTTCGTTTTCGATTAATCGAGAGTTCAAGTTCGATTTTGAAAGTTTTCCAAAAATTAAAACTCTCATTTGAAAGTTAGGAAACTAAAGAACTAGGAGTCCAAAATGCTCTAAAAAGCAAGTTATGTCCAGAAAAAAAACAGTTCTGACAACAATTCGGTCAACTTTTGCTGTTAGAGCCCCTTAATAATTTTTAAAAAGTTTGCCCATCGGGGGAGCTATCAGGCACGGCACCTATCGAGTGATGCATTACTAGAAAGAGCACATTAAAATGAGCATTTTCATGCAAACCTCAGGTCTCGGTATCGTTTTTCATGTTAGGCTTCTAGATTTTCCGATTCTGACTTTTGAAAAGGAAATCTGATTTTTTGAGAATAGATACTAACCGAGCTTTGATATTCAATGTATCGAAAACTGGAAATGCCATGGTATATGGACCTCTTTGGTATATGGACCTCCATTTGGGGTAATATTCTTTGAATTGTATGCGCTTTCAAAAGATTTGTCGCAAGATAGGATTCGTCGTTAGATTTAATAGAGATAGTTCCTGTCAGACCTTAATAAACATTTTCATCCAAAATAATGAAGATCCACGCAAACCGCAACTTTTTATCTCAACTCGTTCAAAAGTTAGACGGAAAGCGTTATTGTCAATGTTACACCCTGTAAAGTGTACTCGTATAATAGAATTGACCCTCTTTCTTTTACTGTGTAAAAGACCAATTATATGTTGAGTTGCATATTGTTTTCAATTTCACCGATACATTTTAATCCTCGTGTTATTTTCTGAATAGTTTGGGCCATCATGCGTTGAAGTGAGAATGATGACGTCACTGGGTGAAGTTCTCGTATTAACGGGAGCCACGCCACTTGAGCCACTGTGCCAGAGAGAAGTATTACACATCTATGCGCGACCTCTTGCCATTCTGATCGTCCGTCTTTTTTTGGCTGACTTCATAGCTGATGGGGTAAGTTTATTTATTTATTTATTTTTTTTTTTTTTGCATTCTTTCCTTTCCAGTAAAGCTTCTTCTTTCAGCAGAGGCACGCTCAGGATATTTTTCAATCAAGAGAGGAGAGATGGAGAATCCCTTCTTAAGGTACTACATCTTTGCCAAACCAGCAAGTGATTACGTTAGAATCAAAGAAGCTCGACTTCACTATGATGTTTTCCAAAACTTTAAAGTGAATGCGAAGAATGCGAATTTCCGCGAAAATCATCGCAAGTAAGGAAACAAAAATAAAAGTACTTTCAAAGCCAGCGTCTCAAATCTCATTGATTTGTAAAATTTCAGTGAAATGTATTTTGTGAAAATCATTGTCGAACGTGGAATATAGTTAAGATTAACACGGATGTTTGATGATTACAGGGAAAAAGCTACCTGGTTTAGACTGTTACTTGATGTCTCTACTTTCAGTGAATACCGAGAAATGTCAAGAAATTCAATTCTGTCAAAGGAAATCCGAGACTGTCTAAAATCGAGATATTACGTTGTTCTGTTATAGATTGTTTATTTTCACGACGCTATCAATTTTTTTCCTCCAAAAATAATGTCTAATGGATTTCAGGAGCATCACGAGGATTATGACAACATTTAATTTATTCCGTTTAGTGCTAAATAAGATTGAAATATTGAAGGCTGATGTGGTGCATCGTGCACTCCCCCAAGTCAATATTTTACATGGGTTGAAAACAACTGAATGCTACTTTTCAGATTCCACCCCCCCCCCATAGCTTGATTACCCAAATGGGTTCTATGTTTTAGTCTCTCCTTTCTACTTCCTAAGTGAGCAACCTGGTCGGAAACAACTTTCAGACTATCAAATGTAAAAACAAAATTTCTGTAGAATTTGAGTAAGGATTGCGGATCTCTCATTCTCCAAAAGCCATCGGCCTTGAATTTTGCGGTAAAATCAAAGAAATGTAAAGCTTTAGCATTTGAAAGTTACTAAATACCCTACGTTACTGCCTATCAAGTCTCCCTGGTTAGATATCCTCATATCACCCCTGAAACTCTTTCTCAATGTCTTCTTTCATTTCGTAAAATGCATTATTATTTTTTCTATCATTCTTAGATATCTTCCTATCACCCCTGAAACTCTGTCTCAACGTGTCCTTTCATTTCGTAAAATGCATTTTTATTTTTTCTAACATTCTTTTTTGCAGTTTGATCGGGATATTTTGATGTTCAATTTAAAAAAATATCTTGACAAACCAATTCTGGTGAAAGAGGAAGACGCAATCCTACGCTTTAGACGTTGGTATTCTCAATTTTATTCGGCTAACAGCCTTCGATACAAGTCCTAAGAAGAATCGATGGATTGGTAAAGTAAATCGACCACATGATTCAACACAAACACAATACTTGGGCGAATTTATCGATTACATGAGAAACCGTACTTCTGATTTCTACATTTTGATCGCCCGATTCTTGAGCCCACATCCGATTGAGCTATTTCAATGTTCTGTATCTTGGTTCAATAGTCTGCTTAGTTTAAAAATGGAAATTGATAGTCTGCATGAATTAGTGCTAAAGTACATGGACGCTCCACAGATTACTGTAAAAGTCCGCCAAACGGGTGTATGTCCCCTCTTAATGAGGCGATTAATCTCCTTTTTGGGGGATTTTGTTTTAGTCTTTTGTTTTTTTATTTTTATTTATTTTTAGAAAAAGAAGGAAACTTACTGCTACTGTCCGTCTCATGTCATTCCAACAAAAGTCATTCATTGAATTGAAATGCATGCATGCTACTTAACAGAGCTCCTATTGAAATGGATTGGAGCCTTTTGTGATAAACGCCAAAGGCAATGAAAAGTGGACAACCATCAAATGATAACGAAGTCTGGAAAGCGTAAGGGTAAGATACAGTGGGTACAAGGAAGGTTATCAACGTTAAGACCTCCAAAAGCCGGTCTTGGCTTGAGATTTTCCCATTTGTCCTGTGTAAAAGAAATGAGAAGGGATGAATAGGTGAGAGCGGTGCACCAAGAAATGTCCAGTTTAGGAGGGACTTTTCCAAGGCAGCAAACGATCTACTTTAATGGAAAGAGTGCCTCCCAAAAACACCATTTCTTGTTGCGCTGCACTTTCCTATTCATTCCTCATACACAGAATACATTTGTGAGATTGCAAGAAATTCCCAAGCTAAGGCGATTCCAAAAGGATTTTCTCGTTGATTCCCTGTATTCCACCCATATAGTGTGAAAAGAGAATTTTCCTTCACTCCTTTTTTTTTTTTTTTTTTTTACCTGTTTTAGATATAAAGTGGATATTTGGGGGATTATTTATACTTCCATAGGAGCGACTTCTCAGGAGCGAGCTACTTCATAGGAGCTTCATAGGAGCTACTTCTATACTTATTACTCAGGGCTTCCTGGACTGTCTCCATTTTTGAGGATAGTACCGCAAATTGAAATTTTAAAATAGCAACCCCTATCATGTTGGGTTTTCATGAAGAACATACAACAAATCATTATAAAACTAACCGAAAAGTGATTTTACGTCCTCAGAGATGTTTCAATTCTTCGAAAATTTCGAGGCTAGGATTTACAGGTAAAGCTATCAAAATTCACAAGTTTGGTCAAAAGACGATTATAATTGTCTTGTTGACTTTTCAAAATAACTTGACAATTTCAAAACTCCATTTCATGCCAAAACAGGTAAGAGTCACCAGATTCTAATTAATGAGACAGTTTTCTCAAAGCTGAATTTTAAGGTTTGAATTGAGGATTCAGATTTCTTCTGGGAACTTTTGAGCACTGAACAAGACAAAGACTTTAGTTATTAAACCAAACTGATGAGTTCTTACCGTTTTGCGCGTAAATTACAGATTCAAATTATTCTCAAAATTTTAAACGTTTCCGCAAACCTAAAAATAAACTTTAGGTTGATTTTAATAGATCAGTGTACTTTTTTGTTTAGAGGTTTTGCGCTGCTGTGGTCTGTTTTAATGTAATCTTTACGATTTTTCGAATGGGAGTTTTTTTTCCATATCCCAAGCTCTTTAAAGGAACCGCAACGACTTGTCCTTTGCTCAAAAACCTTCAATTCATTTTGTTTCTTCTTTTCAAGATAGTATTGCAAGTTGTTGCAACGAAGTGGCAACGGTGTCATCAAATGTTAGAAACAACTTTAATCAATATGGTTGTTCTTTCCCTAGCCTACAGGAGTTTTATCTTGTCTTATTATAAATGATATTTCAAACGTATTTATTATATTAAATGATGTTTTTCATTCTCCATTATTCTTCGTGAATTCTAATTCTAATTTCTAATTGTTTCTTGGTGAAACACAAGTCAAGCTATAATTAAAATGTTGATTCAAGTAGAATACTGTCTCGCGAAACACCTTTCTCCTCCCTGAAATTTTGGGCATACTAAAAAGTAGCCCCTGTTGAAGTGGAAATATCCTCAAGTTTGAACTCATTAGCTCAATAAAGTATATTGTTTTGAGGAGGATAGACTTTCTGGACAAAAAACGTAGGGTAAGACCTAAAATTAGACTAAAAAGAGGGACGCATAGGAAGCAAAGCTGTATTTTGTGAAGGTTCACTTACAATCTAGATTCTTAAAAACATTACATAATTCGAAAACAATAAATTATATTTGGCATAATTTCAAAACAAAGCTACAAATAATTTAATTTTTTACATTATTTACAGAGGAGCATACTTAATTGGTTTGAACCAAGTATGGACCATTTAATGGATAAGAAGGATTCATCGTGTGACAAGAGCCAAAATACTACTTTCAATTGAATGGTCTGATTCAGTGATTCAGCTGGTGAATCTTGCGAATAATTAACCCAAGTCTGCCAGACAAGTTTTTTAAACGATAATACCATAATTCCGGGTATTAAATACATATGTTTAGCGCATTTATGATACATTTTTAATTTTTTTACAGTAAATCAGGGTATAATTGCTTTGGTAGCACATAGTAACCCACCGCATATAGTGAGTAACCCAATCTATGGTCCCTAACCCTAGATACAGCAGGAAGTCGATACCGTTTTTCGAAATTTTTTATCGTTTGTAGATCGACCTTTGAAATTCGATATCTCGAATGCGAAAACAGATAGTAACCTCCGATTTGCGCCAAAATGCTCAGTTAATGGTGCACTTTTAATTGATGCATCATTTGATCGGGTTAATCTCCCGGAATATTTGATAACCCCCCTGGAGCAAGAGGCGTGAAAATGTTAAAAAATTGGAGGGGGCCAAAAACCAAATGTGCGTCACTGCCGTATTTTCATGAAAAGTACTCGCTTTTCAAAGTAATTTGGACTATCGGTTTTTAAAATTTCGACTTTTTAACTATGAATAATGTTATTTTGGAAATGGAGGAATTAATTTTTGAAAATCGATTTCCACCCTCGATATCTCGAAATTGAAAAAGGACATCGACATTTGGTTGACGCCGAAATGCTCGGTTTTGAATGCCCTTTTTGATGATGTGTCACAAGATAGGGGTTGCTGTTGTTTGAAAATTTTGAGCTTTAGGGCCTAAACAGGGGAAATATGGGATGGGTCTAAAAGACCTGGTATTAAAAATATTCCCTGTGACTTAGAATTTCTTTTTTTTTTTTTGTTAATTTAAAGCAAAATTTGGGTTTCTCAAATTTTTGTAGAGCTTTTG
>VMOF01000002.1:29143652-29274969 GCA_011764245.1 Trialeurodes vaporariorum
GGGGGGTCTGGGGGTCTCCCCCAGATAAAAATGGTGTGAGAAAGTGTTCGTAGGGTATTCCCTACGTTTATTTACTGAAACTTGAGTGAGCGCACAGTTTTGAGCAAAAACATCTTCAAACGCTATAAGAAAAAAGAAAACAATACGTCATTGGAGAAGATGCGGAAATTGAGTGAGCGGCTATACTTTTGCTGAAAATTAAAGTCGTGCACCACAATTTGGTGAAAATTAAGTTATCGCGCTTTTTTTTTTGTTGCAAAATGACTCAACGCGCCATGTCTTTCTGAAAATTGTGTAATCTCATCAAATTCTTCTAAAAATTATGTCAGCGCATCGGTTTTTACTGATACTGAGGTGAGAGCGCTAATTTGAGCCAAAATATTTTTAACGCTAATAATCAGAATTAGAGACTGATTAGGTGTGTTGAGGTTGGGTCAGTCATGCCTAAAAGTCTAACGCTTAGACTTTTGCACAAAATTGAGTTTGCGCCTCACAATTTGGTTACAATTAGGTTAGCGTCACATGATGAGAAATGAGTCAGCGCTCCATTTCTTTCTGAAATTTGTGTTACCGAGTCAATTTCCTCTGAAAATTATGTCAGCGTACGTGCTGTTTTTTACTGAAACTTGAGTGAGCACACAGTTTTGAGCAAAAATATCTTCAAACGCTATAAGAAAAAAAAAACAAGACGGAATTGGAGAAAATGGGGAAATTGAGTGAGCGGCTATACTTTTGCTGAAAATTAAAGTTGTGCACCACAATTTGGTGAAAATTAAGTTAAATTGTGTTAGCGAGTCAATGTCTTCTTAAAATGGGGTGGCATTATGCAATACATTTATTAAAATTGCTTTGTAAGTATTTGATTGTTTATTACGTACGTTTAGTGATGTGCAGTAGGAAATTCGAAGGGTTTGTTCAATGATTGTCTGTAGTGGTCCTACCCCCCCCCCAATCGCCGCACACAGGTTCGTACCCTACCTTTTGCTGGACAATTTTTTTTGAGTTGTTCGAAAATTCGAAGGGATTGTCCTAAGATTGTCCGTAGTGGTTCTCCCCCCCCCTCCTACACTCGCCGCACACAGGTTCGGACCCAAACTTTTGCTGGACAATTTTTTTTTGAGTTGTTGGAAAATTCAAAGATTTTTTCTAAGATTGTCCGTAGTGCACTGAAAAAAATAAATTGTATGAATTAACAATTTAATTGTTCAGAATGGGGCCCTCAATTAGTTTTGTTAATTCAACAAAACGAAATGGTGAATCAACAAAATAAGATTGTTAAACTGACAAAATAGATTGTTGAATCAACAAACAATTTGTTAAATCAACAAACAATTTGTTGATTCAACAAAAAATTTGTTGATTCAACAATGTGTTTTGTCAGTTTAACAATCTTATTTTGTTGATTCACCATTTCGTTTTGTTGAATTAACAAAACTAATTGAAGGCCCCATTCTGAACAATTAAATTGTTAATTCATACAATTTGTTTTTTTCAGTGTGGTTCTACATTCCCTCCCTCCTCCACTCGCCGCACACAGGTTCGGACCCAAACTTTTGCTGGACAATTTTTTTGAGTTGTTAGAAAATTCGAAGGGATTGTCCTAAGATTGTCCGTAGTGGTTCTCCCCCCTCCTACACTCGCCGCACACAGGTTCGGACCCTAACTTTTGCTGGACAATTTTTTTTAGATGTTGGAAAACTCGAAGGGTTTGAGATTGTCCGTAGTCTCTCTCCCCCCCCCCCCCCCCCCCCCACCCGCCGCATACAGGTTCGAACTTGAACTTTTGCTGTAAAATTTTTTTCGAGATGGTGGAAAATTCGAAGGGATTGTTCTAAGATTGTCTGTAGGGGTTCTACACCCCTCACTCGCCGCACACAGGTTCGGACTCTCACTTTTGCTGCACAATTTTTTCTGAGGTGGTGGAATATTCGAAGGGTTTGTCCCGTATAAGATCGTATGTAGTGGTCCTAACCCCTACCCACTCGCCGCATCCAGGTTCGGACCCGGTTTTTTGCTGGACACATTATTTTTGAGATGGTGGAAATGGAATTTGACTTATGAGGACCAAATTTGCTCAAGGTGCGCCTTCTCTGACACTGTAGTGTCAGAACTATCTGCTTGTTTGACTTCAAAGCATTCCAGTATCAGCTTTATCAAGCCCGGATTACATAAGAGTGATACCAATCGTCGAATCATTTTCCTCCTTCAACCATTACTTTAAACACAAACATACGAACGTGTAAGATTCGTACAGTGTGAATCGGAACAGCCTGAAAACTTTGCATATTCAACATGTAAGAAATCAAACTTCTGATCACTAAAAACCTTCAAATAAAGAGTTGCTTTTTGTTGTTACGAACGTTCATCACGATAGCAATCGTCGGATTACATTCCTACACCGAAACTTTTCTTCACATAAACTGAGAATCTTTTCAGTTAACAATAAAGTCCCAAGTGATCATTCTTTCGGAATAAGTAAATGTCCTCTGATAGCTTGTATATTTATTGTGACCTAAAGAAAAGTTCATAAATCCTTTTCCTTGGACTGGCAATTTTGTGGAAAAAAAAGGTAGTACAATACGCTTACTAATTTACCTAAAGTTATCTATTGACATGTTTATATTTTTGAAAGATGCATTAGGCTCCCTGTCACTTACGTGCAAGGAGAAAAACCATGAGCATTATTATTTTATTTGATTTAGGAATGGAAAATCATCATAATAGCAGGGAATTATCAGGGACTGATATATATGTATAATGAGCGTCTAAGGACAAGAAGACTTTATAAGTATAGAAAAGTACAAAGGTTATGAAAAATATGAACATTAGAAAAGTAAGACAATACAGCTGTGACTCTGACTGTGTTGTCATGTTTACGTAAAAAACAATTTTATCGATCATTTTTTTGTGTTTTTTCTCACCTCTGACAACAATCGAATCCTGCCCTTAGTGTGTTTAGTTCCAACAATAAGAAAACATTTTTTTTACATACCTTTTGGGCAAACCTTCATGGATTGGGGTTTCTCCTCTGAACTCAAGAAAATCTTACTCAAAACTGTAATTCAAATAATACACATTGTATATACACACGGAAAAAATTCACGGGTACGGTTACTATAAAAGACGGGCGCGGGAACCGTGAATCACGGGTAAAAGTTGGAAGCCGTCCAGACACGGTTACGACACCGGTCAGTGGTGGATCCAAAAAATTTTTCTGGGGGGCACGCCTGTGAAATTTTGAAATTTGAAGCGTTGGTGGAAGCAATTTCGGGCTATTTTCTTATAGAAAAAGGGTAAAATTTGAGGCTGCTGAGGGGGGCACGTGCCCCCGTGCCCCCCCGTGGATCCACCACTGACACCCGTACATGTACGGTTCAGAGCGAAACCGTACTTTCACGGGCACCGTGGCTTAAAAAGGTAGGAAAATCCAACCGGGATTCGGTCCCGCAGTCTTCCGTTTCGCAGCCCGGTGCCTTGTCCACTACACCGCGCCGACCTCATGGGGAAGGGCGAGGAAACTCCAGTTTATAAAGTAGCAGATGTCGCGAGGTGGCGGTCGCGCCGAAGCACTCGAGTAACCGTACTTCACGGGTTGTGCCACCGTGAAGTTACGGGTGTCACGATCATAATTATTATTACGGGCATTCCGACCGCGTTTTTCTGGCTATGGCACCTGTGAAACACGGCTACCCTAGCTGTCTTTTTCCGATCAGCACATGAACCGGCGTGGATGGTTGTCACACCCGTACAGTTTTTTTTCCCCCGCAATATACATTTTATATCTATAACTTTATAATGAAATTCAAGTAAAAATGTTAACCCAACCATATAATATACCCCGCCTCAACCCCGAGGCTCAATATGATGAATGAATGGTGCTCTGCTATTCTTCCAAGAAAGTATGAAGTTTTTCCTATGTTTCGTTTTTCAAATGTTCTTTTGGGTTCCATTTTTATAATTTCCTTTCCTCCTTCTTCGCATTTGATTGATTTCAACAAATTCAACAATTTTGAATAAAAGGCATGAATTATATTCCAATCTAAATACAAAGAATAAAAGTAGTAAAAAAACAAAAAAAATCTATTGGTCTTAACTTTGATTTTTGTCCTCAAAATTATGTCCAGGAAGCTCAATGTTTCGATTCGCCATGCCGCGGTCGTGTGATCAAAAATAGTTCCTTGTGCTCTCTATATTTTCAAACGAGCATAACACTACAATAATGCGTTTCATTTCTTTTCAAACTGTTATTTTACAATTAACTGTAAGAACCAATGAATACAAATTCGCAGACATTTTGATGAAGATTCTTTGTATCATCGACAAAAAAAAAAAAAAAAAAAAAAAAAAAAAAAAAAAAAAAAAATCGTACAAAAAAAATTGTTAAAAATTGTACAAAATTGCATCCATTGGGGTTTCTTGTTAGCTATAAAATTAAAATGCAAATGTAAATTCTGAAACGTCCCAATGGCCTGTTTGTGAAACAAGAAAAATCACCTGTGTTTGATAAAGAATTAAGGATTTTTACCTCTTCCTGATTTCAGTTTGGCAATGAGCGAATTCCTTCTGAGTTTTTGGAAACCGTTCACCTGGATGGGAGCAATCCATAACAAAAGCTGTAATGGAACTGTGCAATTTTGGGATACTCTAATCATAGCTGAGACCAAAATTATGTGCTCCGCCCTTAATTGTAGCACTACCTTTGTTGTTGCTTTTCTGGTCACTGTGATTAGCCTCGGATTTTATTACAAAGCCCGCTCTAACGATTTTTCAGAGGTAACCGAGCACTCTAGTTTCAATCAGAGTTAAATTCATTGCGACCATTCATAATTTGAGGACTGGTAGAAAGGGTAGATAAGATGAAACTAAGTTTTTGAAAATCATATTTTAAATTGCGCGCACTCATTATTTATCCCTCGCCCACTTATACTCCAAAGTCTACTCATAAGTTCTGTTATGCGCTATTTTGTCGATAGCAGCCAAACGACTAAAAATAAGTAAACAGTAATATATATATTCTGAAACTAGACAAGAAATGCTCCAAAATCATGATACTTCAATACGTAAGCACCTGTGGTCCTGTGCCTCCCACAATAAGCACTGATATACCTATGTATGCAAAGGTCGGATTGCAGTTGGGCGCGACAAAGTTACTAGCTATGCCTGCCTGGTTGAAAATGAAGTTTTGGGTATCAAATTTTCGGGGGAAAAAATTGAAGAAAACATACGGAAGGTGGAATAATGATGTTTAATTTGTTTGCAAGACTTAAAATAGGCTGAGTAACGGATTTATTCGAAATTATCGCCTTTTTTTCTGGATGCAGCGTCTAAGCCGGTCAGTTAGCTTGCATTGATGGCTCTCCTGATCGTCTCCAGAGAAATTTCAGATGTGGCTTCCAGACTACTTTCTCCTCCAAACAATCCCAAAGTCTGTAATCTAAAGGGCTCAAGTCCAACAAAATCAAGGACAGATAGAAAACATCACAGAGAGCCTGAAAGCCATAAACACACAGGAACAGGTGCTTAAGAAAGCCACATAGATCACATAAAAGTAGCATGATCTTATAGAATTTTTGTCTAGTTTCAGAACTTATATAATGGTACGTGTACTTATTTTTTGTCGTTTGGCTGCCATCGGCTAAATAACTCATAACAGAACTTATGGCAGTCGAGTTTTATCAGTGCTCGCCCAATAGTAGTCCGACGTTGACAGATATCATTGCCTGTTGCGTAACCTCTGAGAAAACGAACCATGAGATTCTGAAGGGACAACACCAGTGAGGGGGGGAGTCTTTGAAGAATTTGAAAATGTTTGACCTCTCAGAAGATATTTTAAGCAAATTCATCTTATAAAAATTACACACAAAATGTCGACATAACCTTATTCCGAAAATGATGTTTATAGCAGTGCTACTACCGAACATTTTTTTCTCCATTCTACAACATTTTGCCAACCAAATAAGGTGGCTAGTTACAATAGGAACTACTTTATTAGTTAAGGAAAACACAGATAAAAGGTAGCTAGTGGCACTAGCCAGTGCCCCTTAAAGGTTTATTCTTGAAAGTTTCATCCATTTCTGAATTTGAGACAAGCGCCTTGTAGTAGCTGGATGAACTCCTTTCATCTCAAACAGAGAGGACCCCACCGCCACTGTGACTTCTCATTGTTAGTTACAGAGTTTAGTCGGATTAATTACTGAACAGGGTGCCCAGGGTGAAATAACTGAAATTGATCAAAACTTTTGATCTAATAACAATACTAATTTGTTGGGTGTATTTTCAAAATTGAGACAACCCCCCCTCCCCCAGGAGTGTTTTCCTAGAAAGGGGGAGTAAACTGTAAATATGGGCAAAATGGTTTCGGTGTAGAATGTAGATGGTATTGATATTTCGGTGCTTGATAGATTTTGATTTTAGGCGTCTAAAACTAAGAACATTTTTGATCCAGCCATCGCAAACCAGGGGTGGGGAGTGTCACTGTCAAAACACAAAAATCCTCATAACTTTTAAATAATAAGTTCGATTCAAGAGTGACATTTGCAAAGAATTTTTGTCAAAAAAACGCATTAAGTGTCTTCGGTTATTTGAATCAGGCGCAAATGGACACTTTAAAAATATCAAATAAAGGGCTGTTCAAAGTGCTAGGTAACAAGTCATTTTTTTCTTGAATCATCATCCATTTATCATCATTTCACGGGTGAATCATCGAGAATAATGTTGACGGATATTTTCAAATACAATTATTTCTTTGTCTCGTTAAAAATCAGGTGCTTGGATGTTCAATTAAGAACTCAAATAGAAACTACTTTTTGGCGTATCCAAAATTTCCGGGAGGCTTCCAACAAATCATTACTCCTATTTAGAGATCCTTTTTGTTTTTTCAAGACTTTGCTTTATATGTTTTTTATTGAAAGGCTTTCCAAAGTTTTTAAAAGAATTTCACTTAAACATTTGAAAATTGTTTCAGCAAAAAGGGTTAAACAGGTTTTAAAAAGATCTATTAAAATATTTTAAAATATAGTTACAGTCAAAAAGTTTTAAAAACTTTAAAAAAAAGTTTTTATCTAACATAAGATTTAAAAAATAATTTTTATTAAAAGGTTATAAAATAATTTTAAAAAGTTTTCTATTTATGCATTTTTAAAATATTTAAATACAAGTACTGTGAAAATATTTTTAAAAAAATGCGCAAAAATCTTTTGTAAACAATTTAATAAAAACATTTCCAAAGAGTTTCATTAAAAACATTTTAAAAGATTTTTCAAAAATGAAATATTTTTAGAATATTTCCAATATACTTTGTCAATATACAGGGTGTATCAAAAGCATATGTTGTCCTTGTAACCACGTATTTTAGAGCTCAAAATAAGACTATTTTTTCTTATTAACGTGTGTCCGAAAATTCCCCCTTTTGAGCTACAGCCCCCAAAGTTTTAAAAAAATGATGGTTTTTTTGGAATGTCAACCATAGTTATGAACAAAATGTCATGAAAATTAGTGTCCAGAAGTAATTTTACGTGTAAAATTCATTAAACCTTACATTGCCAACGTGGGCCTGAGAGGTTCTAGGCTTTTTATTTGGTTGCGCCGTTTCCGCTCTAAGCGTTTGAAAATTTGAGCTTTTGTAAAAAAAAAAACCTCCGAAACCTAAATTTAATAAATTAAAAAAAAAAAAAACTCTAGGTGTAGGAATTTTTTTTCCCCCCACTACCCCTAGACTTACCAATGTGGGCCTCTCAGGCCCTACTATCAATTTAGTGGGAATTTTAGTTTTCTTTGGCCAAGACTGTTCTTTGTAAAGACTGTGAAATTGAATCTGAAGACTGATTTTCCAAATTCATTGTTTCTAGTATTCATATTAGTTACTTCAATACCTCAGTTATCTTTCGTTTGTTTTACTGTAAATGTATTAGGTGCTTTACGCTAGTTATTGTGCCTTTCTTCGAAAAGTGTTTTATGCAATGTTTTTTAGTTTTCGTAGGTAACCAGTCTGAATTTTAGAAAACAAGATCTCAGTGGTTCTGTGTTGTAGATTAATTTTCAGAATACTCATTACTAAGGCTAGCATTTGCTCCTTATTTTTTTCTAACTTCATAATGTTTCCCCTCTTTTCAAGTCATTTCAGTATTTTTCTTCTCTTAAGAAATATTTGGACAATTTGTTGATGTTTGAATAATTGATAAAACAAGGCTTTTTTCAATAAACTGTTTATAGAGACAAGCTTTTGTTGTTTCTTTCCTCTGTTTGTTTGAAACCAAATTTAAAACAAAGAAAACTTGAAAGTTACTGGAACTAAAAAGTAAAAAAGCAAAAAGATTGAAGTTTTGTGCGCAGCGAAATAAATTTCAGTATATTGCTGAAAAAAAAAAAAAAAAAAAAAAAAAAAAATCAAGTTACAATATTTCTATTGGACAAGTCAAGCAGGCTCCTGTGTTTCATATATTTGTCACTTGTTTTTTCAGGAGTATAAATAAGTCAATTTCTTGTTTTTTAGTTTTTTATTTTAAGCGTGCCGTATATATACGGTACGCTTATTGTTTTCATTTTCATATCTAATATATAGGTTGCATGCTTTGCTTATGGCAAAACCTTGGCGGGAAAGGTTTGAAAAATTAAAAACGTGTTTTCATAAAACTGGTTTCATTAATTGTTAATTTATTGCTGCAATCCAGGAGGTCTCGGCGTCTATTTTCTTAAAATTGTAAAAGTTTTGGTATTCCTGTTAATTTCAATAAGTTATTAAGCGTCAAAGTCGAATTCCTTTGAACGAGAATTCCATACAGGTCCAGCAACCTAAGTCATTTGTGCCAACCTATGAGTCAAAATTCAAAGGCAGGAGGGGGTGGAAACATCTCCCGCAGGAACCCTCTTTGCCCCTCGCCTTTGGGCTCCACCGGTCACAAGATTTCTTCACGGTGCATTAAGCGGTCGTAAATGTGTCAAAATCTGTTTGACGAGGGTTTCGGAAAGAAGTGACGGCGAGGTATTGATAAAGAGCGGGCGGGGAATAGAAAAGAGAGGGACTCGTTCATATCCTTAAGTAGACCTGTTTAGTGATGACGTCACAATCAGAATCGGTTCCAAACAAATGCTCTATCTCTCACTCTCGTTGATTTACCTATAAGAAATCAGATCCAAATTTTCGAACGCAAATTCATGCTAGTTAAAGAACAGTTTTCTCAAATTTTATTGCACCATTAGATTCCACGTATTTTAAAGTATCTTTTCACTCTAACATAATTCCTAAAAGATCACAAGCGAATTTACAATCACAGTTATACCGAAAGATGTTCTACGTTTTGTCCTCGTCTTACTCACGGTCTCTTATGGGAGTATCACCCGCCATGACACTCAATCATTCTAACTTCTCTTCGTATCGAAGCTATTTCTCGAGGTATAACACATGTCGTGATGGTGCTGATGAGCCTATATCCTAGAATTTTGTGCTCATAAGAAACTATGAGTGTGACAAGGACAAAACATAGGACTTTCTTCGATATAACTGTGACTGTGCATTGATGCGCGATGTTTTAAAAAGTTTGTGGTATAGCGGGCTCATATTTTATCACTGAGAAAAAAGTGGCTGTTAAAACTGTAAGAATAGAGCCATAGATGATTTCGCCTTATTTCAATCATGAAACCTATCGTTGCTATAGTCAGCGCGCTTGAATCTACACGAATTCCGATTGTCTCTATGGAATTTCGATTATTTCTTTGGGAAAAAAAGCGCGGGAATATATATCCTATCGGAAAATTCATTGAAACAATCGGAAATTTTTATAAGGGACGTGGAACCCAATGGTGTGATAAACACAACTGGTGCAAAGAACATGTTGTTTACTAGCACTTGTATTTGAAAATTTGGATCGTGTTTCATATCGGAAAACCCACGAGAGCGCGAGTGAGGCGGAGCCTTTTTTTGGAACCAATTTTTTTCATGACGTCTCACAAAACAGGTCTTGGTCATTGGAAACATTTGAAATTCTGGGGGATCGGCAAATTGAAAACCCCTAGATGAGCGTCTATGCAATCAAGGGATTTTTGAGGAAATTTTGGTCGTTTTGTTGCGAAAAAAAGGGTTTTAAAATCCAGAACAAAGGGACGGGGGTAAAATTGGCATTAATAGCTCTAAAAAGTGAGAGGGGCTGTCACGTGTCTTCCACTCCTGGACAGCCTCCTTGCTGCGGCTATGGAATTGACTCTGGAATAACTTATTTACCTATCCTAAAAAGTTTCTCGCGTGTACAGTATTTTTTACTGGAAGCTTCTTCAAATTTTGGAAATTATAGGTCCATATGGAACTTTGCTTCTCCAACACGAAAAATGATATCGACCGATGGCAACAGAAAAAAAAAATAATATTACAATGAGTTGTAATGAATAATAGCTTAGTTTTGACTGTAAACTTTCGATACTTTTCAACAAAATAAATGGGGGAGGGGGAATGGGTCTGTTGCAGACTTTTGCTCCAGCGCTATAGAGTGTTCTGTATCATGTAAAATCGCGTGAAAAGTCCATTGGTGGCATCAGAAAGACATGAAATGCGATAATAAACTCACAAGAGACGTTTAATGAACTCCAAGTTGGCGGTAAAATATCGAGCAACCTGTATGTATGCACCACGAACATCCAAGGATAGCCAACCTCACAATATCGATCACACCCAATCACAATGTAAATAAAACACATAACCTCTGACGCTTTGAGGTTGTCAACGTTGCCAATTCTTGGATGTTAAAGGTGCATGCATACGGACTGCTCGATACTTTACCGCCATCTTGCATTTCATTAAACATCTCTTGTGAGTTTATTATCGCATTTCATGACTTTCTGATGCCACCCATGGACTTTTCACGCGATTTTACCTACGATGAAACACTATTTATCGTTGTAGCAAAAGTTTGTAACAGACCCATTAAAATCCACAAACGCCTTAAACCTCCACACCTACTAATCTATACCCCTAGAATGCTTGACGTGTAAAGGGCACCTGAAATGGTTAGTTCTGTATATTAAAGGATTATTTTTTCATGAATTCGCAAGTGTTCCATTTATGTATCTTACATATCTACATCGTGACAATCGCAATAAGTGCTGACAGCACCTAAAACGGAAAAAAAGATAAAAAAAAACTGTTTATTATTTAGAATCACGGCTTTTCCGAATATGACACTTTTTGACTTCAAAAGAACGCAACCTCATTTTTGATCCCTGAACAAGCCGTTTAAAAGGTGGAGGGATTTAGAAATATCTATTGTCTATAGTTTATGTGGGTAAAAAAGATCGAGCCTTATCAAATAATTTTCTCTTTTCAGCTTTCAATGGATTTGTTGCAAACATTTGCTACAGTGCTATAGAGTTTTGATTCTGATGTAAAATTGTCTGAAAATTACATTGGCGGCATCAAATAGTCATAAAATCCACTAATAAACCCAAAAAACGCGTTATAAAGAAAGCCAAAATGGCAGTCGTAAAGCCGAACAATCTGTGCACGCGCACGACGAACATCAGAGATAGGTGACCCATTTTCCCCTTTTTCGTTAACGGGGGGGGAGAGAGAAAATATCTCTACAGTCAAACTGTGATTTTAAAAATGTGCATGGTCAAGATGTTGTCTTTTGTGAAGGGGGCGGGGGGGAGCAAAATATCAAGAACAGGGTGTTTCAAAACTTGAGTGCCAAACTTATGGAGTGTATTTTTGGGGTCAACATACATATATATAAGACTTTATTTTCCTACATGAGTATGTGCTGCAAATGTTTCTCTTCTGAGCTAGAGCCCTCCAAAGTTTTGAAAACAAAAAACAAAAACAAACACACAAAAACAACGCCTTTGACTCATCTCCTTATAGATACATCTGATCTAAATTTATTTTTTTCATAATTTCTCACCAAACAAGCTCAATTGGACAGCACTTCTCACAAAGAACTGAGTGACATTTTTGATAAAATTGAGTTATTGATTGATAGACCTAGCAATACTGAATCTCGAAGCAACAAGTGCTTCTTCTAATAACAACTATTTCCCGTCAAAATTCCAGGTAAAAGTGAGCTGGTGAGCCTCATTGAAGTCATTGTCCATATGATGAAATAAAATGAGAACTTGGTTCCTTTGGCTGATTAGGTTAAACCTTAATCCGAGTCACGTAAGGAACCAACTCCGACTCGGTTCCTTTTATAGAATAATTGGGAACGGAATTAAGTCCGGATTAACGGATTTTAAAATAATCAACAGTGTAAACCAACTCTGCCGTTTGGTTTCTCTTAGAGTTTCGTTTTTCGTGATTATGCCAAACAAAAAGAAGAAAGGAACCAAGTCACTTTAAACGCTAAAAATTAAGTAGGTACCTTTCCTGCATAGGAAATTCCTTTTTTCCGGTGTTGAAATGCAAAAACATAACACGGTAGTTGAATGAAATCAAAACGTAAGTAATTCCGAGTTTTTTGTTTAAATGCTAGTTCTTCAACTTTGGACTCAATTTTCTCGAGATCAGCTCCATGTCAAGTGGTTCCTCTTTGATGAATTATCATTGCTAGCAAAAGCATTAAAGCTGTTCAGACTTTAGTGGCACGCTTTTCCAACACCTGCGTGTTGGAATTTTCCCTGCTTGTTTTTTTTTAACTAGCCCTTTTTTACTTTTTATGAAAGAAACACGGGAGGTGCTGTTGGAAGGTTGATTGAATTGTTGAGGGGTTAGAGTGCGTGGTGAGGAGGAGAAGGAGCTTATGTATTACGAAAAATCAAATAAAAATAAAAGAAGCTGCACCTACGAATAAAGCAGAAATCAAAGTTTTCAAACATCTATCTAACATATATAAAAGCCGTGAGGAGTCGGTGTACAGATTCTTTCCACGGGTTCTTTACTGACTTCCCGTTGTGCTACGGAGCTGAAACTTTACAGGGAGCATCCCGCATCCCTACTTGCTGTAGACGGAGCCAAAAATCATAAACCATAAAAAATCCGTACGGTTTTTGGTCAGGAGCCTGATTTATGGTTTCTCCCATAAGATAGCGTGAGTGCGAGTGAGTGGGGAGTATCGTCTGCTCCGTTCACTTGCATTAGTCTTATGGAAAGAATCCCTTGCTTGTCAACCGTTTTATTGGTTGCTAATGCGTGTTCAGGAGTCCGATGATTTTCCATATGATTTGATCATACGTTGTTTGAAATTTAAAAAAAAGATTATGTACAAATAGTGAGTTCTGTTTTTCGGAAGTGTAATCTTTCGCGGTGAGTGTCTAGAGTCAGCTGATATTTTCGAATAGATGGCGCGGAATAAAACCGATACAGATCATGGTTTTACTCATAGAATACCCTCTTACGAAAGAAAAGCTTCAAGGAGAATCTTCCAGAGAGCGCGCAATGAAGTGGTCTCGTTTGTTTGCCTTTATTAGATCAGCTGATAAAGGTTTTAAGCGTGCCGTATATATACGGTGCGCTTCTTGTTTTCATTTTCATATCTAATATATAAGTCCAATGCCTTGCTTATGGCAAAACCTTGGCGGGAAAGGTTTGAAAAATTAAAAACGTGTTTTCTTAAAACTGGTTTCATTAATCGTTAATTTATTGCTGCAATCCAGGAGGTCTCGGCGTCTATTTTCTTAAAATTGTAAAAGTTTTGGTATTCCTGTTAATTTCAATAAGTTATTAAGCGTCAAAGTCGAATTCCTTCAAACGAGAATTCCATACAGGTCCAGCAACCTAAGTCATTTGTGCCAACCTATGAGTCAAAATTCAAAGGCAGGAGGGGGATGGAAACATCTCCCGCAGGAACCCTCTTTGCCCCTCGCCTTTGGGCTCCACCGGTCTCAAGATTTCTTCACGGTGCATTAAGCGGTCGTAAATGTGTCAACATCTGTTTGACGAGGGTACATCGATAAGAAGCGACGAGGTATTGATGAAGAGAGGGAGGGGTATAGAAAAGAGAGAGGCTCATTCATATCCTTAAGGTACCGTTCTAGAATTCATCCCTTTATTGTCTCGATGCAGAAAAGATTATGAATAGCAGCACTTTCCAATGTACATAGATATACAGTATCACAGGGTAATGTAATTTTTTTTGCACGGATGCAGTAAATGGTTGAATTCTAGAACGCTACCTATGTAGACCTGTTTAGTGATGACGTCACGATCAGAATTAGTTCCAAAAAAATGCTCTATCTCGCTCACTCTCGTGGATTTACCAGATCCAAATTTTCGAACGCAAATTCATGCTAGTTAACCAACAGTTTTCTCAAATTTTATTGCACCATTAGATTCCACTTGCCTTAAAGTATCTTTTCACTGTAACATAATTCCTAAAAGATCACAAGCGAATTTACAATCACAGTTATACCGAAAGACGTTCTACGTTTTGTCCTTGTCTTGCTCACGGTCTCTTATGGTAGTATCACCGGCATGACACTCAATCATTCTAACTTCTCTCCGTATCGAAGCTATTGTTCGAGGTATAACACATGCCGTGATGGTGCTGATGAGCCTATATTCTAGAATTTTGTGCTCTTAAGAAACTTATAACTGTGATTGTGCATCGATGCGCGATGTTTCAAAAAGTTTGTGATAGCGGGCTCATATTTTATCACTGAAAAAAAAGTGGCTGTTAAAACTGTAAGAATAGAACCATAGATGATTTCGCCTTATTTCAATCATGAGACCTATCGTTGCTGTAGTCAGCGCGCTTGAATCTACACGAATTCTGATTGTCTCTATGGAATTTCGATTATTTCTATGGGAAATAAAGCGCGGGAATATATATCCAATCGGAAAATTTTTTGAAACAATCGGAAATTTTTATAAGGGACGTGGAACCCAATGGTGTGATAAACACAACGTGTAAAGAACGTGTTGTTTACTAGCACTTGTATTTGAAAATTTGGACTGTGTTTCGTATGGGAAAACCCACGAGAGCGAGTGAGACGGAGCCTTTGTTTGGAACCAATTTTTTTCATGACGTCACACTAAAAAGGTCTTTGCATCGGAAACATTTGAAATTCTGGGGGATCGGCAAATTGAAAGCCCCTCAATGAGCGTCGATGGAATCAAGGGATTTTTGAGGACATTTTTGGCGTTTTGTTGAAAAATAGGTGTTTAAAATCCAGAACACAGGGAGCCAGAGGGGTAAAAATTTGCATTAATTGCTCTAAAAAATGAGAGGGGCTGTCACGTGTCTTCCACCCCTGGACAGCTTCCTCGCTGCGGCTATGGAATTGACTCTGGAATAACTTATTTACCTATCCTAAAAAGTTCGTTGCGTGTACAAAATTTTTCACTGGAAGCTTCTTCAAATTTTGGAAACTATAGGTCCATATGGAACTTTGCTTTTCCAACACGAAAAATGATATCGACCGACGGCAACAGAAAAAAAAAGAAATAATATGACAATGCGTTATAGTGAATAATGGCATAGTTTTAACTGTAAACTTTCGATACTTTTCAAGAAAATAAATGGGGAGAGGGGGAATTAAAATCCACAAACCTCTTAAACCTCCACACCTACTAATCTATACCCCTAGAATGCTTGATGTGTAAAGGGCACTTGAAATGGTTAGTTCTGTATATTAAAGGATTATTGTTTCATGAATTCGCAAGTGTTCCATTTATGCATTTTACGTATCTACATCGTGACAATCGCAACAAGTGCTGACAGCACCTAAAACGGAAAAAAAGATAAAAAAAACTGTTTATTATTTAGAATCACGGCTTTTCCGAATATGACACTTTTTGACTTCAAAAGAACGCCACCTCATGTTTGATCCCTGAACAAGCCGTTTAAAAGGTGGAGGGATTTAGAAATATCTATTGTCTATAGTTTATGTGGGTAAAAAAGATCGAGCCTTATCAAATAATTTTCTCTTTTCAGCTTTCAATGGGTTTGTTGCAAACTTTTGCTACAGTGCTATAGAGTTTTGATTCTGATGTAAAATTGTCTGAAAATTACATTGGCGGCATCAAATAGTCATAAAATCCACTAATAAACCCAAAAACGCATTATAAAGAAAGCCAAAATTGCAGTCGTAAAGCCGAACAATCTGTGCACGCGCAAGACGAACATCAGAGATAGGTGACCCATTCTCCCCTTTTTCGTTAAGGGGGGGGGGGGGGGGGGAAAATATCTCTACAGTCAAACTGTGATTTTAAAAATGTGCATGGTCAAGATGTTGTCTTTTGTGAAGGGGGGGGGGGGGGGGGAAGCAAAATATCAAGAACAGGGTGTTTCAAAACTTGAGTGCCAAACTTATGGAGTGTATTTTTGGGGTCAACATACATATATATAAGACTTTATTTTCCTACATGAGTATGTGCTGCAATTGTTTCTCTTCTGAGCTAGAGCCCTCCAAAGTTTTGAAAACAAAAAACAAAAAACAAACACAAAAAAACAACGCCTTTGACTCATCTCCTTACAGATACATCTGATCTAAATTTATTTTTTTCATAATTTCTCACCAAACAAGCTCAATTGGACAGCACTTGTCACAAAAGAACCGAGTGACATTTTTGATAAAATTGAGTTATTGATTGATAGAGCTAGCAATACTGAATCTCGAAGCAACAAGTGCTTCTTCTGTAATAACAACTATTTCCCGTCAAAATTCCAGGTAAAAGTGAGCTGCGGTGAGCCTCATTGATGTCATTGTCCATATGATGAAATAAAATGAGAACTTGGTTCCTTTGGCTGATTAGGTTAAACCTTAATCCGAGTCACGTAAGGAACCAACTCCGACTTGGTTCCTTTCAGTGGCGGCTCGTGCGATTTGGCAACCATGCTTTTTTACCATTTAAACCTATGCAAAAGTATCGATATCTTGGGGGTGCATTGCACCTCCTGAAGATCGATTGTTTTACATAGGTTTAAATGGAGGGATTCCACTGTTGCCACATTGCACGAGCCGCCACTGGTTCCTTTTATAGAATTGGGAACGGACTTAAGTCCGGATTAACGGATTTTAAAATAATCAACAGTGTAAACCAACTCTGCCGTTTGGTTTCTCTTAGAGTTTCGTTTTTCGTGATTATGCCAAAAAAAAAAGAAGAAAGGAACCAAGTCACTTTAAACGCTAAAAATTAAGAACCTTTCCTACATAGTAAATTCCACTTTTCCGGTGTTGAAATGCAAAAACACAACACGGTAGTTGAATGAAATCAAAACGTAAGTAATTCCAAGTTTTTTGTTTAAATGCTAGCTCTTCAACTTTGGACTCAATTTTCTCGAGATCAGCTCCATGTTGAATGCTGTCTAATTATTATCATTGCTAGCAAAAGCATTAAAGCTGTTCAGACTTTAGTGGCACGCTTTTCCAACACCTGCGTGTTGGAATTTTCCCTGTTTTTTTTTTTTTTTTTTTTTTTTTTTTTTTTTTTTTTTTTTTTTTTTTTTTTTTTTAGCGCAATTTTTAACCTTCAATCTTTTATGGGTTGAAAATGGATCTCATTAAAATAAACAAATTAGGTCAGTATTTTTTTAATTTTTTAGTTTCGGGAATTGTATCAAAATTAACGCCTGTTTCGGAAGTCTAAGCGAGGTAATTTTTTTTTTTTTTTTTTTTTTTTAGAGGACGAGACAGGCTCAATTAATTGTATTTGTTTTGATAAAAAATTTCAGAAGGATTTGCAAGTAAGTTGCGTGTATATTCATGCAAGCTTTTCATTTTGTAGCTTCGTGTGTTTCGATGTCGTTTCGAGTGAAGATTTCATCATTTTCCACGTTGTTTGCTGGGAGATTGCGGCAAAATTTTGGGGATTTGCTAATACTGCGTGTTGTAGAGGTGATGCGTCGGGTGTTGGATTTCGAGAGGGAGGTAATGGGAGGGACGTTGGTGTTGAAGGCGGTTTTTTTCACAAATATCTATTTTACCCATGAAAGGTCGAGGTTATTGGAATCAGCAGCTTTAAATTCGTTATATCGATCTGATGATCGATTATTGGAACTGTCCATTTCGTAAGGGGGAGGAATTTTGGTAAAAAAAAAAAAAAAAAAAAAAAAAAAAAAAATGCCATAGAAACTTACTATATAATTGTAAAAAGTGCTTAACCTTTAATTAAAAGTGTTGAAATTAAATGAGCCCTCTTTAGAAATTAGCGAGTTGCTCAGCGATTTGATTGGTGAAAAAGAACGTTTAGTGCATTTTGACGATGTAAAGAAAACAACCAGTATCTATTTTAAAAAAAAAAATTGTCCTAAAGTTTTGAAGTGTCACAAAACAAGATCGAAAAGTACAGTGTTAATAATTGGATTTGATGGGTTGCAATATTTCTATTGGTTGGAAATGGAATGTTGAGACCCGAATTGTGTGTCACAACGTAAGAAAAAAAATTGGAAGCCACGGTTATCTGTATAAGATAAAATTACCCTCTTATTATTATGATTGTGTTAGGTCAGAAAAAGAAATGTTTTTATTTTATGCGAATGGGAGATCGTTGGTAAGATGAATAGTAATTAATTCGTAAATAATTAATTTTCCTTTGAAATGTAGGAGATATTTTTAAAGACAGAGCGAATAAAGTATGATGATTTTGCGATTATAATAGTACGTTCTTAAAAATTGTCAATTGAGTTTGATTTGATTGAAGGCAAAACCATTCACGGTCTTTTGTAGCTGTTCCATTACTGTTTTGAATCTATTACACTAAATAACAGTGTGACGCTTCGTAAAATTATACAAAGGAAAATACAAAAACGAAGAAAAACAAAAAGAGAAAACACAACCGTGCGAAGCACGGACTTTCCAACTAGTTTTGTATAAAGGGGGGAAATGGGTCAAAGCAGAAGAAATTATGTATTGAAAAAGAATTTTAATAATTCTGACAAGGAAAAAATTTATTTTATGCAGTAAAAAAGACATTCATGAATATTAGATACTGAAAATTGAAGAAAAACAAAAAACAAAAAAAAAATAGAAAATATGCAAACCCCATATGATTTACACATGGGCCTCCGAGGCCCGCTTTGGTAAGTGGTTCAAAAAATGTTATACCTTCAACAGCACAAATTTTTTGTTACGGATTGGAAATTTGAAAAATAAGAACTAAACTCAGATAGAAAAAACTTTTAGAAAGATATTTGGTCCTTTTTGTTTTGGTCGATACGACGCGTATTAAGCGAGATATAATCACTGCTTAAGGTGGAAAAGTCAGCGCTTTTATTATAGCGGGCGGCCCGAAGAAGCAGCGCCAGCGCAGCGGAGTGGCGGTTTCCATACTTTCTGCCCCTCTTCGTGGTAAAAAAGCTGACTTTTCCACCTTGTGCAGTGATTACCTCGCTTAGTACGCGTAGTATCGACCAAAACAAAGAGGACCAAATATCTTTCTAAAAGTTTTTTTCTATCTGATTTTAGTTTTTATTTTTCAAATTTCCAATCCGTAACTTAAACTTTGCGCTGCTGAAGGTATAAGATTGCCTGAAAAGTACAATCAGACCTGATTTCTGACTTTTTCGAGGTCAATCATGGATTCGGATTCTACACGTGCAATTACTTCGGAACACCAATTTTTATGACATTTGTTTCATAATTATGGTCGATATTCCAAAAAAACCATACATTTTTTAAAACTTTGGGGGGCTGTAGCTCAAAGGGAGGCATTTTCGGATACATGTACATAAAAAAGTCTTATTTTGATCTGTTAAATACGTGGTTACTAGGACGACATATGTATGTTCCTGATACACCCTGTATACACTGTTATTATAAAATATTTTTAAAAAATGTCTCCACAACTGGGGGGTTATGTTTGTTTTCTTCAGCGCCTAGTTCGATTTACAATAACAGTTCACTGATCATTTCTCTGATCACACCAATTACATTGTACAGCGTGTTCAAAAAGTCCGTCCCCCCTATCTAACTTTTGAACGGCTGCAGATAAAAAAACGAAACTCGGGGGATGTTTATAACTTAATGGGGACTACTTTTCGGCGTATCCAAAATTTCCGGGGGGGGCTCCTAAGGGGGGGTTTCGCCCCCTAACTCAAAATTTTCAAATGGCAACCCCTATCTTGTGATACGTCGTTTTAAAGGGCATAAAATTCTAAGACGTTTGGCGCAAACTGGAGGTCGATATCGTTTTTTGTCATCGATATATCGATAGTCAAAGTGCGATTTCGACCCATTTTCAAAAAAATCAGAACTCCCATTTGAAATGTCGGAATTTAGAAAAATAGGAGCTAAAAATACTCTAAAAATCAAGTACTTTCCAGAAAAAAATACGGTTTTGACATTAATCTAGTCTTAAAGCCCCCCAAAATTATTTAAAAAAATGACCCCTCGGGGGGGCTATCTCCAAAATTCCGAGACACGACTCCTATCGAGTGATACATCGCTTGAGAGAACACACAAAACTGAGCATTTTGGCACAAACCGCAGGTCGATATCGTTTTTGGTTTTCGATATATCGAATGACAAAGTTGGATTTTTACCCGTCGTCAAATATCGATATATCGAAATCCAAAAACGATATCGACCTGCGGTTTGTGCCAAAATGCTCAGTTTTGTGTGTTCTTCCAAGCGATGTATCACTCGATAGGAGTCGTGTCTCGGAATTTTGGAGATAGCCCCCCTGAGGGGTCATTTTTTTAAAAAATTTTTGGGGGGGCTTTAAGACTAGATTAATGTCAAAACCGTATTTTTTTCTGGAAAGTACTTGATTTTTAGAGTATTTTTGGCTCCTATTTTTCTAAATTCCGACATTTCAAATGGGAGTTCTGATTTTTTTGAAAATGGGTCGAAATCGCACTTTGACTATCGATATATCGATGACAAAAAACGATATCGACCTCCGATTTGCGCCAAAAGTCTTAGAATTGTATGCCCTTTAAAACGACGTATCAAAAGATAGGGGTTGCCATTTGAAAATTTTGAGTTAGGGGGCGAAACCCCCCTTAGGAGCGCCCCCCGGAAATTTTGGATACGCCGAAAAGTAGTCCCCATTAAGTTATAAACATCCCCCGAGTTTCGTTTTTTTATCTGCAGCCGTTCAAAAGTTAGATAGGGGGGACGGACTTTTTGAACACGCTGTATACTGTTTATACACAGGTATGACTGAGCGAATTTCTTTTCCCCAAACGAAACTCGCGCCAATCAAGAGTCAGAACTCCTGCATGATTTCGTTTAGTATTTCTCTTCTTTCCATGTCCTTGTCTCTACCTTGAATATTACTCTAGCGTCGTGCAGATGAGGTGGATTATGTTTTAAGCGCAGTCAATTCAGCTACAGCAGGCAAGCTTCAGCAGATCGCTCCTCGAAAATTAGAACTGAAGCAATTGGTAAATGAAATCAAGAGAAAGTCCCAAGTTGGAGACATCCCGCCGGTCTACCCAAATGGATGGTTTGTCCTTCTGGAATCGTCTGAAGTCGGAAGAAATCAAGTAAAATACGTTGCAGCTCTCGGTGCGTAACAAGCAGTTAATAAAACGCAGTCAACGAACAGTTTCAGACCCAAAATTGTGGTTTTGGGCTGTTTTTAAAGGACATGGCCTGATCAAAATTTTCGATAATTTTGAAGAAAGAAAAAACAATTGAAATAGGGTGCCCAAAAATGGCAACAAAGTGTAAATTTTAGTGAAATAATGTATTTTTTTCTAAAAAGCTATTGGTTCTTTTTAATTTGGCCCTTTTTGGAAAAGTTGTGATTCATTGAAGATTGAACGACAGCAAACTTTGAGGTTCGATGGATATATAGTAGACAAAAATCGATATTGATATGCGGTTTGCGCTAAAAGTCTTAAAAATTTTCGATCTTTTTAAATCTACAAAAGAAAATGATTTGAAGTTCGCAGTTAAGGAGAGGTGGTGCCCCCACCTTCGCTTTCCCTAGTTCCAAATAAGTGAACACATGATTGAGCGTGTTTTCAAAAATCGAAGCCGTTCGGGAGAAATTCAATTCAGCTCCTTTTTTTATACACCTGTAGTAGATGATGACCATATCTGTGCACTTTGATGAATCTTAAAGCATGTGAAAAGCCTGGATCCAATATAAACCCTATATATTCTCATAATACGAGGAATTGCTTTCAATGCATAAACCTCTCATGGATACCACTAAACGTGATTCAAAAGTGTTTCAAGTGACCCTAGATTTATACAAGTAATGCGAAATTGATAAGTACCAACTGCTGTTTGCTGTCTTATTAGCTCTGGATAAGCCTAGAATAATTTATAAATGTTTAGAAATGTATGTCTTCTCTATTACATCCATTGTTGTGAATAGGAATCTACTTTTTTTTAAAGGTGAGAACTTCGCTGTTTTTAGAACATCCGATGGACAGGCACGCGTATTGGATGCCTATTGTCCCCACCTGGGTGCGAACTTGGTCACTGGAGGGAAAGTCAAAGGGAATTGCATAGAGTGTCAATTCCATGAGTTTCAATTTGAAGGATCCTCAGGAAAATGTACAAAAATTCTATATTCTGAAAAAGGTATTTTAAAACTAGTTAATTTCAAGTTAAAATATAAACAAACATCATGCATGGTAGAGGTCGTTTCAAGGCCTACGACAGGTGGGTTGATTACTGCGCAGAGAAGAGTTTGCGTTATTCTGAAAGTGCAGGAATGCAAACACATTTTTGCGCAGCGAACCGAATAATCTGTCATCGGCCATCTTTCGTGAAACGAGCGCTATATATACTCTGTTCAGGATAAGAGGAAACTTCAGGTATAAAGGCACTACTTTGCAACGCCGCGCCGCACCGCACACGGGCGCAACCCTTTTGGGCGAAGGGGTAAGATCAGGTAAAAAATGGGAAGTATGTTGGGCGAGGAAAATGTTGGGGAAAAGACAGAAGGTAGATGCCACGGGTCTTTTGGGCGAGGTCAATTTGTAGGCTTGGCAACCTCGCAATTCTCCGCAATGCGACTACAATCTTTATCAGACGCATAACATGGAAGATTGCGAGGTGAATTTTACAAAAGTTTACTTCATCCGGCGCAACAATGAGAATGCGCAGTTGCGCTGATCGGATTGCTGCGGCTGAAACATCATGAAATCAGTTCGAGGCAGGTTAAAAAACATCAGAAAGTCGCCTTCAATACGTGAAAGAGCTTCGTTATTAGTATCAGGGCAAAAAAATTTTAAAAGTTTTCCATTTTTTACTCAATTACGATCAGCTGTGTTTTTTGGCTGTGAAAATAGGTTTAAGTTTTTTTTTTTTCTACATATAATCTTTAAAATTATATCAGCTGTGATTTTTGGCTGATTGTGAGATAATGGGTTTTAATTGTTTTTTCCCAAATATTTTAATATTTTTCTGTAAAAAAAATTTTAAGTGATACCCAATTTTTCGGACCTGCCTTTTACACTCGACTATCTGGCATCATGGGAGTAAATATGAAAATCGTATTTTTCTGCATTTTTAACTCGCCCAAAAAGCCCCTTTTTTTTTTCTGCTTTTTTAACTCGCCCAAAAAGCCCCTTGTTTTCGCTGGATCCCCCCCAAAACCCCTAGTTTTTAGCTCGCCCAAAAGAGTCGGTTTTTACCCTCCTCCCCCAAATAGTCCGTCTACCCCGCAAACACGCCACCCCAGCCTTATTTTTGGTCCGACTTGACCCTCCACAGGGATGAAGCAATACCGAGAACAGCTGACTAGGATTTACGGCCGTGCAAAAGTAAAAATTAGAAAAGGTTACAAAAAGACAAAATTTTGTATGATTTTGGCTCTACGGGGCAGTGAATCGTCACAATTGTCTAAATTTTGTCTCCTGGGCCCTCATTAAACAGGGTGAATCAGACCAAACGCCAACTTTCTTTTTAGGTGAAACAGCGCAAGGTACGGAAATTCTGAAAAAATTTTTAGTATGATATAGACCCCAAAGAATTCAGGGAAAATACTCCCGCCCCAAAAGAACGGCACCTGAGGGCCTATTAGGTTTTCCCAAAGAGGTCAAATTTCTGTTTCTTGATGTTTTCAAATGAAAAGGGGAGTTTTCATTTTTAAGGCAAGGACTTTTCCCCCAAAAAAAACTTTTTTTGTTTCGAACATTTTTTCGAAAAAATGGCCCTTTCTCAAGTTAGGGGTCGTTTTAAAAAAAAATGGGCCATTTGAATCGCTCATATGACCCTTGAATTGTTGTATTTTCAAATACTATTTATTCTGAATCAGCAAATCAATGGCTTTCTTTTGATGTATCACAACCCTATTTTACGCAAAAAATTTCCCCCCTAATTTGGGACTTTGGGGTTCCCTTTGAACCCTTTTCAAAAAGTGAGATATAAATCGTTCTACAAAATACGTAAGTTCTTGAAAAGAGAAGAAAATTGTCCATCCCGAAAATCAATCAGATAATTTCAACGAAAATTACAGCCGGCCCTCTCCCTAAATTGTAAGGCTTCAAGGGCCACTTTGAAAAAATTGCTAATGGTAGAGCATAAGTTGTGCTTTTTTTTTGGGAAAGCTCTTGAAAAGAAAAAGAAAATGGTACAAATCGAAAGTCAATCTGATAATTCCAACGAGAGTTAGAGCCATTTAAAGATTTGCGGTTTCACGTAATAGTGAGATTATGTGTGTGGTGGTAATTGTTTTCTACAGGCATCCTCGATGTATCCTCGAATACGAGATACCGCAAATCTTAAAATGGCTATAACTCTCGTTGGAACTATCGGATTGATTTTCGATTCGTGCCATTCTTTGCCTTTTCAAGAACTTTCGATTAATTTATCACAAATTATACCTTGCCATTTTCATTATTTTCATTTTTGCCCCAAAGACTAAAAATTTTCGGGGGAGGAGGCCACGCTGTAACTTTCGTCAAAAATATCGGATTGAGTTCCGGTTTAAACCATTCTCTTCGAATTTCAAGAACTTACGAGTGATGTATCTCAATTCATACCCTGCTAATAAAAAATGTTTTTGTAGGGAACCCCAAAGCCCCAAAATTTGGGGTGCCCAATCTCTTTTTTCAGAAAATATAGGGTTGCGATCGAAAGAAAGCTATTGATTTGCTGATTCAGAATATTATTCTTTTTTTTTTTTTTTTTTTTTTTTTTTTTTTTTTAAATACAACCATTTTTAGGGTCACAGCGAAAGATTCAAAATGGTCTTTTTTTTTAAAAAAATACCTGTGCCATTTGAAAACATGGAGAACCAGACACACTTGATCCCATTGGAGGGCTTAATAGGCATTCAGGAGCCGTTTTCTGGGGTCGAAAATATTTTCCTTGCATTCTTTGGGGTCGATACACTTGCAAACATTTTGTCAGAATCTCCGTATCTTGCGCCGTTCGCGCTGTAAACATAGAGAACGGGTGGTCTATGAAATACCATGAAGATTTCCTTCTTCATTTACTTTAAAATACAACCATAAAATAAATGTTTAAAAAATAAATTTCCGAGAATGGTTTTTTTTTTTTTTTTTTTTTTTTTTTTTTTTTTTTTTTTTTTTTCAAGTTTATTAACACGACTATACAACATGAGTACAATAATTGTTTTTTTCTTATGATAAATAGTATAAAATAATTACAGTATGATTTTTTGTAAATATTTATGGATATAGTAAAATTTTTCCCTTTGTTTTATGTTCCTGAAAAAAAAAAACGAACGAGAGATAAAAATGATGATGACGATAATGATGACGATGATGATATGGAATGAAGGGATGAAAAGATGGAGGAAAGTGAAGTGAAGGTAAAGACAATTCTGAGGGGAGGAGGGAAAAAAGGAGAAAAAAGTCGACCCCCGTCCCTCAGATTTTATGATAATAATCTGAGGCCAGCTCAAAAGGCTTGCGCCGTTTGAGCCTTCTCAGGACATTGCTATTGTCCAGAAGGCGAATAGCTTCTATGTTCGGGTGAGAGTGTAGCCGAGCTTCGTACCTCTCAGCTATTTTTTAATGTGGGTTCTGACGTCATCGACGCACAGTGTGTAATTTCGGCAATCTAGCGCCCGAAAACCTCCAAAAAGTATATTGGCAGATCATTGAAAGAATATCTGATATTGACAAATTAGAAGTACGTGGAGCAAGAAAATAGCATCATATATATGACCATAAAGCACCTTTTAAAGGGTAGGGGGAGTCCTCAAATTCATCAAATTTAGTGAACACGAATCATACATCAGTCGGCGAATCTCAGAAACACAACGGAAAAAAACAATAAACATAGATAGATTCAAATGAAATGTTCGCATGATGTACTCAAAAATAATCGATTTTCCTTTAAATTAAAAGAAAGCTGAGAATCTCTGCTTTCTTTATCTGGAAAGACATCCTGCGAATTTTTGCGATTTTTAAAGTTGCGAGCATAAATAGAAGGAAAAGTTGATCTGTTAGTTCTGCGCTTCTCAGAAACGCACTATTAAAAAACAAGTAAACATCATTAGATTCAGATGAGAATTTCGCATGATGTACTCAAAAATACTCGTTTTTCCTTTAAATTAAAAGAAAGCTGAGAGTCTCTACTTTCTTTATCTGGAAAGACATTCTGCAAATTTTTTGCGTTTTTTAAAGTTGCGAGCATAAACGTGAAGTTCCTAATCGATCGGTTTTTTCTGCAAATCTGAGAAACGTAAAATAAACCGTAAAAGGGTAGATTCAGATGAAAATTTTCCCCATGATGTACTCAAAAATACTCGATTTTCCTTTGTATTAAAAGAAAGCTGAGAGTCTCTGCTTTCTTCACCTGGAAAGGCATCCTGCGAATTTTTGCGATTTTAAAAGTTGCGAGCATAAATAAAAGGCAAAGTTGATCGGTTAGTTCTGTGCTTCTCAGAAACGCACTATTAAAAAACAAGTAACATCATTAGATTCAGATGAAATTTTGCATGATGTACTAAAAAATACTCGATTTTCCTTTGTATTAAAAGAAAGCTGAGAGTCTCTGTTTTCTTTACCTGAAAAGACATCCTGCGAATTTTTGCGATTTTAAAAGTTGCGAGCATAAAAGTGATCTCATAATCTATCCATGTTTTCGGTTCATTTTACATTTCTCAAATTTGCAGAAAAAACCGATCGATTAGGAACTTCACGTTTATGCTCGCAACTTTTAAAATCGAAAAAATTCGCAGGATGTCTTTCCAGATAAAGAAACTAGAGACTCTCAGCTTTCTTTTCATACAAAGAAAAATCGAGTTTTTTTGAGTAATCATGCGAAATTCTCATCTGAATCTATCCATGTTTACGGTTTATTTTACATTTCTCAGATTTGCAGAAAAACCGATCGATTATGACGTTCACGTTTATGCTCGCAATTTTTAAAATCGAAAAAATTCGCAGAATGTCTTTCCAGATAAAGAAAGTAGAGACTCTCAGCTTTCTTTTAATACAAAGGAAAATCGAGTATTTTTGAGTACATCATGCGAAATTCTCATCTGAATCTATCCATGTTTACGGTATTTTTTACATTTCTCAGATTTGCAGAAAAAACCGATCGATTATGACGTTCACGTTTATGCTCGCAACTTTTAAAATCGCAAAAATTCGCAGAATGTCTTTCCAGATAAAGAAAGTAGAGACTCTCAGCTTTCTTTTAATACAAAGGAAAATCGAGTTTTTTTGAGTACATCATGCGAAATTCTCATCTGAATCTAATGATGTTTACTTGTTTTTTAATAGTGCGTTTCTGAGAAGCACAGAACTAACAGATCAACTTTGCCTTTTTTATGCTCGCAACTTTTAAAATCGCAAAAATTCGCAGGATGTCTTTCCAGATAAAGAAAGCAGAGATTCTCAGTTTTCTTTTAATAAAAGGAAAATCGAGTTTTTTTGAGTACATCATGCGAAATTCTCATCTGAATCTATCCATGTTTACGGTTTTTTTTACGTTTCTCAGTTTTAAAGAAAAAACCGATCGATTAGGAACTTCACTTTTATGCTCGCAACTTTTAAAATCGCAAAAATTCGCAGAATGTTTTTCCAGATAAAGAAAGTAGAGACTCTCAGCTTTCTTTTAATACAAAGGAAAATCGAGTATTTTTGAGTACATCATGCGAAATTCTCATCTGAATCTATCCATTTTTACGGTATATTTTACATTTCTCAGTTTTGCAGAAAAAACCGATCGATTATGACGTTCACTTTTATGCTCGCAACATTTAAAATCGCAAAAATTCGCAGAATGTCTTTCCAGATAAAGAAAGTAGAGGCTCTCAGCTTTCTTTAATACAAAGGAAAATCGAGTTTTTTGAGTACATCATGCGAAATTCTCATCTGAATCTAATGATGTTTATTTTTTTTTTAATAGTGCGTTTCTGAGAAGCACAGAACTAACAGATCAACTTTGCCTTTTTTTTATGCTCGCAATTTTTAAAATCGCAAAAATTCGCAGGATGTCTTTCCAGATAAAGAAAGCAGAGATTCTCAGCTTTCTTTTAATACAAAGGAAAATCGAGTATTTTTGAGTACATCATGCGAAATTCTCATCTGAATCTATCCATGTTTAGGGTTTTATTTTACGTTTCTCAGATTTACAGAAAAAACCGATCGATTAGGAACTTCACGTTTATGCTCGCAACTTTTAAAATCGCAAAAATTCGCAGAATGTTTTTCCAGATAAAGAAAGTAGAGACTCTCAGCTTTCTTTTAATTTAAAGGAAAATCGATTATTTTTGAGTACCATGCGAAAATTTCATTTGAATCTATCTATGTTTATTGTTTTTTTCCGTTGTGTTTCTGAGATTCGCCGGCTGATGTATGATTCGTGTTCACTAAATTTGATAAATTTGAGGACCCCCCTACCCTTTAAAAGGTGCTTTATGGTCATATTTTGATGCTATTTTCTTGCTTCTTGTACTTTTAATTTGTCAATCTCAGATATTCTTTTAATGATCTGCCAATATACTTTTTGGAGGTTTTCGGGCGCTAGATTGCCAAAATTACACACTGTGCGACGCCTAGATCCCTGTGTATGTCAGAATTTTTGACATACCAGGGTGCCCCAACAATTTTCCTTAGGACCATATTCTGGAAGGTTTGAATAGGCCTCAGGTTACTATTTGCGGTGCACCCCCAAAGCTGGGGAAACCCTACGCCCATACTGGTCTCAATACCCGTTTATAGAGTAGGACCTTATTATCAACGGATAGTTTTGAGTCTGGCCTTAACAGCCAGTACATTTTCCTATATTTCAGACCAAGCTCAGCCCGTTTTTTCTTGACATGAGCTCTCCACCTTAATTTGGTGTCCAGAGTCAGGGCCCAAAATACTTCGCCGTGTCTGAATAAGGAACAGGATTGGGACCTAAGAATATTGGCATGTAACCTACAACCCTGTTTGTGAATATGATATGCACAGATTTCTGGCGGTTAAGGGCAAATCGCCACCTTCTGTACCACCTAGAATATCTGTTAAGTGCCGTTTGCAGTTTTTTATTTGCGAGATACAGATCACGACCTTTGGCCCCATAGGCTGTATCATCAGCGAATTTCATTAAGCGAGTCCCACGAGTCTGAGGAACATCACTGGTATAAATATTAAATAGAATTTGGGCCCAAAACACTGCCTTGTGGGACTCCTGCTTTGATTTCTCTGAAAACAGAAAAAGCACCGTCAAATCGCACTCTGAAAGACCTATTTTGCAAATAGGACTTCAAAAGACGGTAATGGTTTATTGGCAAAAGCCTGTACAGTTTTAGCAACAACCCTTCGTGCCAAACTCTATCAAAAGCATTTGCTACATCGAGAAAAACAGCAGAGCAGACCATTTTATTTTCTAATGTCTCTTCAATGACCTCAGTCAGTCGATGCACTTGCTCAATGGTCGAGTGTTGAGTTCTGAAACCAAAATGATGATCCGGGAAAAATTTTTCGCTCCTTAACAATTTTTTTTAAACGTTTTACATATAGTCTTTCAAATAATTTCCCCAAAACTAGAGAGCAATGAGATAGGCCCATAGGAGGACGCTTCGTTAGGTGGCTTCCCAGCTTTGTGTATCATTTTACTTTAGCTTGCTTCCAGGCTGAAGGAATGTGCTCAAGTCGCGTGACAGCATTATAAATCTGGACCAATTTCATTATTCCTCGAACCGGAAGCTCTTTCAGAATACCACCGGTGATACCATCGAGCCCTGGCGCTTTTTTTTTCCCGACACGATATTTAATTTCGTTTTTTACTTCGTCCGGAGAAAAAATTTCAATTTTAACAGACTCTAAGGGATTTGATTTTTCAAATTCCTCCTCGATGTTCAGTTGTTCCGGCCCCTTTAGGGGGTTTGGAATAAAAACTGTGGCTAAAAGTTCACAAAGACATTTGCTTTTTCATCTGGACTTTTAGCCCAGCGATTATCCGCCTTTGAGAAGGGGTGAGTGGTGGATGGTTTTTTTAGGTATTTGATAGCTTTCCATAATGAATAATCTGTATTCCGATCAGCCGAAAGTCCACTAAGGTATCTCTCAGTCCTTTCGTTGCGCATCACGGCAAGCCGACGTTTTAGTGATTAGACAGTCTGTTAAAATTTGGGCTTTTCATCGGATGTCGAGTCATATGCCACTTGTTTCTGGCTTTTTTCCCCTCTTTTATCATGTCCAAAAAATCGAGCCCCGAGAATGGTGAGGAGTAAAATTCAACTAATTTTTAAAAAATTGCAGCTCTTTAGGGCCAAAATTTTATCTATTTTGTCGTATTTTTAACCGTTCTAGTTTTATTTTTCACAGATATAAATTTCCTAGTCAACCGATTCTCGGTATTATTTCATTCCGTTGGAGGGTTGAGTTGGACCAAAAGACTCCATGCGTTGCAAAATAGTGCCTTTCTACCTAAATCGGCTAGTTGGATTCGTTGAGGCAACCAGCCTCCAGGAGTTTTCTGATAATATTTTCTTTTCCGACTGTACATGCATCACAGGCTTTATTCGGCATTATTAAAGGTTAAAGTAAAAAGAAGAAAGTTGCACTTGACTTCGCATAAACTACCAAGATTTCTACACAGTCAAATATAATGTTCAAATTCCTTGTATGTAACACAGCTGCACTGTCGGGACAAAGAGCATTTCAAACGACTCGTTAGATTTTGGCTTATTGGCCCGCCACATGCAAAACATAAATCCATTGCAAGGCATGTACTGTGGGTAGGCCACCTTCAGGATTTGTCACTCATTCTTTTTGTACCCGACTGTTTTTACATACATTTTTGTGATGTCAGTTTCAGATTTTGCTGGAGCACGGGCGTGGAGAACTTGCGAAGCTAACTCCTTCATATTCGTCTGGTATCACGCTGAAGGGGAGGATCCAACGTGGGAACCTCAAGCGGTAGAACGCATTGTCAACGGAGATTTGCGGTCCACCTCACGGTTTCAACGATCAACCAACTGCCATATTGAAGTATGAAAGACCACACTTTTTGGAATCAGCCAATAAAAAAAAAAAAAAAACAAAAAACGAAACACAAAAAAACAATTTTTGGAAATTGGGAAATATTTCCATTTGCAGCGCATATTCTCTCAAAATGTTCTAACCCTTAGCAGATTCGCAAAGCATTATTAAAGTTTACTACCGACAAAAGCAAAAAAAACGACTTAACGAATGAAACAGACGTAGGATTGCATGATCGAACTAAGAAAGCAACTAACGACGGAAACAAATGAAGTGTTCTATCAAGTGTTTGAACTTCGTAAGCTGCAGTCTGATTGTGAACGATCGTAATGCCATCAAGGTCGATGATTGAGTACATGTAATTCCGATGGATTCCGTCCCGAAATAAACCCTTCCAATCTTTTCATCTCTCTTCAATGTCTTCGGAAATTCACCGATGACTCCTGAGCTATGGTGCGTACATCATAGATATTGAAGGATTTCTATCTGTATGGAACGTATTATGAAGACATCACCCATAAAAATAAGGGTCTAAAATTTGGTATTTTTATGGAGAAAATGTAACAGTTCGATAAGCTGAGAACAAAGGTACCTTCGTTTTTGTCTTTAGTGCCCCGGGTTTTTGAAGATGGACTCCTAAAAAGTAGTACAAAATCTTTTGTAGTAGGACATCGCATTGCGGAATTCCCATCAAAAATAATGTGTTTTGGGCCAAAATCGTACCTCAGTAACTATCAAACCTAGAGAGAACCAAAAGAATTATTGTTTTCAGCTCACCGAGTTCTTTCAGGCTTCCTTCAGAAAAAAAAACAATTCAGACCGTTACAACTGCTTCTTCGATACTTTCCCCCTGGTTCCTTTTGCACCGGATGATTTTGGAAAGTAGACTCGAAAAGGTCATTTTGGCTGATCTTGTAAACAAACACGGCAATTAATTTTTTGCTGACTCCCAAACGCAAATTACTTTTTTAAAAGGTCATCCTCGGCAAATGTGAGAAATTCGAAGGGTATAGTTGACAGACTTTTTTGAGAGAGCTACTTGACATGAACATTGAATCAAATTAAGGTCGAATCGAGTGAGAAAAATTGCAATTCAGGGACGCCCACTTCAAACCCACGGTAGAGTGGGAATTCTCAAGAAAACATGGGATTAGTTCGAGGTAAGTAACCCTACCCATTTCTGAGGTTTGTTTTTAGAGAAAAACCCGTGAGTATTTACAACGATTCTGAATTTCCAATCTGTGCCTATTTATTATTTGAAAAGTCCTCAAATCTTCTTCGAGAAAGAAATGTTTTATTTTAAGGTTTGTTTCTGAATTGTAAATTGAATCTGGAGGACGTTTCAAGTTTGTGTCGAGCCCAGTAGATCTCAAGTAAAATCTCTAAAATTTCAATTAGGCGTTATGAATAATTTAAATCAGATATATTTATTTCTGCTCGTGATCAATCAATATAATTACCTTTAATTTTCCGCCCAAATTATATCCAAAATTAAAAAAACAGGTTTTAATGAAACCCAGTGGTTGCAGGTGGTATCAGATGTTTTGGGTTTTTTTTCGTTTGCAGTTATAGGGGTATGAGTAAGTTTAATTAGTTTCAACTCTGCGTAGCAGTGCAATTTCAATTGATTTAGTGTTGCCGACTTTGAGAAAAAAATTTGCATATTTCACATTGATTTCCTTTTATAAATATACGGCATAACCCCTACTTCTGGCAACTCTAAATGAATAATCGACTTGCTTCAGCAAAAATTCACTGCTAACCGATTGATTTGGAACCTGAAAAAGTTCCTACTTGAGCTATTTAGATCAATTTTTAAACCCCAATTGATTGATGTTTTACAACATGTGATTAAAATTCAATCAGATACTCAACTAGTTGAAGCTTCCGAATCAAGTTCAAGGAGGAAAATCGAACCCGATTTAAATTGCGCTAAACAAAGTAATTTTTGAACCATTTTCATTTCCGTCCGATCCACCCTTTTCAACCGTCCATAGTCGTCGGCATGCAGATCAATTACCACGCGTGTAATCTATTTTTGTATTATTTTTTTTTTTCATTTTTCCATTTTTGTTCTGTTACTTATACTAAATACTTTCTCGGAATCAGAATGAAGAGTTTTTATTGGGTTCCTCTCAATTGGTTTTTTTCAGGATTTACTAGAAAATATTGCAGATTTTGGCCACTTTATAGCAATTCACTCTCCCATCGTATTTGGTAAAAGTGGATTATGGGACTACCTCGGAAAGTTCTATCAAAGTATAGCGCAGCATAAGTTTGCTAATTTTAAATGGCAAGCTCACAATACACAGTCTCATATATCTTCCGCATCTAATGATCTTAGTATCATGCTTTTTGGAAAATTCACCATCTTCGAATCGAAAAACCTTTTCACCTCGGTAAGCCATTATTGTAATACTTTAGGGTTAACTCGGATCCATATCAAGAATTCAATATTGTACTGTTGGAAATTTTTTTGTAAAAAAGTGGAAATGTAATTGTTTTTTGTTTTTGTTTTTGTTTTTTTTTCTTCTCTAAGCGTGCCTGTACAGTTGGTGTTATCTTATTATTTGCCTTTGTTCAACCCTTTTAGGCGCACCGTAGGTACTACGTGCGCCTATTGAAATCGGTCTGCTACTCAATAGAGTATACTACGCCCCCTTGTGGTCAAATGGCAAAATGAGCTTTTTTGATGTCGTGATTTTTAGGTTGTTTCCTGTTTTTTTTTATGCCAATTTCATTTGAAAAGTTAATGTTTTCCCAATCACGACTGAATTTCGAGTGTGTTGGAAGTAATCAGATGTTCATTGATTCACGTTTTCTTAAAGTTATTCTACTTCAAAAATTTTTACTAACCTCACTTTCTGATTAGTGATGATTTCAAATTGTCCCGGTATTTATTCTAGGTGATCAAGTGAACCAATCATTTGCCGTTCTGAGTGATTGTTTTTTTTTTCATGTAAATGTAATTATCATAATTAATTATAGCGTTTGGTCAAACGCAAAACGGAGAGTCCAAGCAGCAAGACTTTCACTATCTCAATGCTCAGAATTCTTATTTATCTTTGGTTGAACTGATGACTGTTCAGTGTTCACTTTAAATATTTAAATATTTTTAACGCTAATGATCAGAATTAGAGACTGATTAGGTGTTTTGAGGTTGATCAGTCATGCCTAAAAGTTTCGCACTTAGACTTTTGTAGTAAATTGAGTTTGCGCCTCACAATTTGGTTAAAAGTAATTTAGCGTCTTTTATGCTGAAATATGAGTCAGCCCATTTCTTTCTGAAAATTGTGTTAGAGAGTCAATTTCTTCTGATGGCGCAGAGATTTTCAAGGTATTTTGTTACGATAGTTGGCCTCTCACAACAAAGTCAATCATGATTTAGTCAAAGTAATGGCCTCTCATCATGTCTAATACCATCCATAAGAACATCCTTCCATCATATTTTCATGTTTCTTAACCCTCTCTGACTTAGAGAGATTTAGGTAAAAAAATTCTGTGGCGTCTGTCCGTCAGTCCGGTTGTCCGTCACTCCGTACCTAGGCATAACTATTGAACCATTGATCCTTATGCATCCAGATTTTGCACAGTTGTTGCGTTTTAGATTCCCCAGAGGCACTTTTTTTGTTTTTTTGAAATTTTGACTTTTAGGGTAGTTGTGGGGAAAAAATGATTTTCATTAAAATCAATGGTAAAATGGATAAAAATGAATAAAAATGGAATAATTCAAGTTTGGCTCAATCAATTTTCATGAAAGTTAGCAAAAAAAATCTATTTTCAGCCTACTTAAACCACTTAGAACCACTTATAGTTCCTATATTCATTCCTCAAAACTGATTAAAAATCAAAATAAACGCGCTCGAGCCAAAAAATAGAATTATCGTGAGAAATCAATCTTAAAACTTGGAGTCAATCAATAATGGCTCCATGAATTTTGATAAAACTTTGTACACACTATCTTATCAATAAACTTAAATATTTTTCTCTCTGTGTCACCAAAAACAACCAATAAAACCATTTCAAAAGGTAATATAGGTGCGATTGAGCAAAAAATTTGGGAATATGAGCAAATAAAAATATAATCCTATTATTTGGGATGGTTCAGGTTTGGTTCAATCAATTTGGATGAAAGTTAGCAAAAAATATCTACATTCAGCCTACTATAAAATAAACCACTCATAGTTACAATATTCAACCCTCAAAACCGTTTAAAAAATCAAATAGGTGCGCTCGACCCAAAAAAATGGAATTATCGTGAGAAATTAAGTAATCTTAAAACTTGGAATCAATCAATAATGGCTGGATGAATTTTCATGAAACTTTTTACACACAATCTGCTATCAAAGTACTAACATACTTTCCTCTCTTGATCACCATAAACAACCGATTAGACCTTTTCAAGAGGCAATATAGGTGCGATTGAGAAAAAAATATGGGTATATAAGCAAATAAAAACATAATCTTCGGATAATTCCTGTTTGGTCCAATGAATTTTGACAAAATCTGGCAAATAAAATCTACAATTAGTTTACAAAAGAAAGTAGCCCTTACAGTTACAATATACAACCCTTAAGAGAGTTAAAAAAATCAAAATAGGGTGTTTGTCCAAAAAAAAAGAAAAAATGAAAGTGAGGAATTAATTTTAAACTTGGAGTTAATCAGTAATGGGATGGATTTTGACAAAACTTTTCACAAACATAATGTGTTAAAAAAATACACTAAACACTGCACTGTGTGCACTAAAATATTTTTCTGGTACAGTCCTCATAAAAACCTTAAGACCGTTTCGAGGGGCAATATAGGTACAATCGAGCAAAAATCTTTTGAAACTATAATTGTAAGCAAATATGAAGACAAACATAATGATTGGAATAAGTAATTCAAGTATGACTCAATTAAGTTCGATGAAAATTGCATCAAAACGTTTGCAACCAGCCTAGGCAGAAATTTCTTTCCAATGTATTACTACAATATACAACCTTTAAGTCTAAAGCTGTTTAAAAGCAATATAGGTTTCATCACACCAAAAAAATAGAATATTCAAGGAAAATTAATTTTATAAAGAAAAGTCAATCAAAAATGGCTGAATGAATTTTGTTGCAATTTTTTTTGCGCAATCTACGACTTACTTAAGTACATCTTTGGAGGGGGGTTAATCTATTAAACAAAAAAATTATTTTGAAGATCCACAGTTTGAAAGAAGAAACCAAACATAGTACTCAATGGAGGAAATGCAAGAATCAGTACATTTCGACCTGCTAGGTATAAAAACTAAGGGAAAAAGAAACTCCCAAAAATAGAACAAAGAGCAAATATAATGAATGCAGCTCAAAGAATAAAAACTTATTGGAATCTGGAATTACTCTAGACCCTGTTATAAGCAACATCAGATTAAGGCTCTCAATTAGCCTTCAAATAACAAAATAGGCAACTACTCCTACAGCTTCTCTACAAAATTGGAAAATCTTCGGATTGAAGGCAGAGTTATGTCCGGAGGTGAAAATATTTGAAATTTGGGGGGGGGGGGTTGGGGGTCTCCCCCAGAATTCTTTAGGGGGTTAGGGGGTCTCCTCCAGAATTCTTTAGTGGTGGGGGGGGGGGGGTCTGGGGGTCTTCCTCAGATAAAAATGGTGTGAGAAAGTGTTCGTAGGGTATTCCCTACAGTTTATTTTTTATCATTTCGAGATTTGATTGACGTATTTCGGCCATTGTGCGCGGATCGAATGCCTGTCACCAGTCGTGGGGACATTTAGGAGAGATGTCTTTTGACTCACTGTAACTTCTTCATCTTTTCTTACGTTTTGCCATGGCGTTCTTTGTTTTACTTGGCATTACACTTCACGTTCAAATTTTTTACCGGGCAACCAAAGAACGGTGCCAGCTAATGGAATATGGCAACATTGTTTTTCTCTACTTTAACACATCATGAAAAATAATCGATTCTTGGCGAGGCCAGTCGCCTACCCAAAAATCGATCATTTTACATATAAAATCAATAGAGACAAAAACAGTGTTGCCAAATTGATATAGCCGTCACTGCCAATTAACCTGCAGACCAATTTTTGCATGGAAATAATGCCTTCAGTGGACTCCAAGATTACTTTCAAGAAACTGCGAGAAACATTTCCGGTCTCATGAGCATCTTGGAGCAAATCTAAGCTGTTAAGAGCGTTGAAGTCTGACTGGCTGGACTAATAACCAATGACTCGGCATGGTCCGATTTTTTCTTACTACTAATCACTTTTTCATTTCCCTATTTTGCGGGACATACTATATTTTTGACTACCTTTTTACTAAAGGGGGTTCAAAATTGTTTTATGAGTATTTGATTGTTTATTACGTGCGTTTAGTGATGTGCAGTGGGAAATTCGAAGGAATTGTTCTATGATTGTCCGGAGTGGCCCTACCGCCCCCCCCCCCACTCGCCGCTTTCAGGTTCGAACTTGAACTTGAACCCCACTCATCGCACACAGGTTCGTACCCAATCTTTTGCTGGACAGTTTTTTTTTTTTTGAGATGGTGGAATATTCGAAGGGTTTTGTCCTCAGATCGCACGTAGTGGTCCTAACCCCTACCCACTCGCCACACCCTTGTTTGGACCCGGATTTTTGCTGGACAGATTATTTTTGAGATGATGGAAATGGAATTTGATTTATGAGGGACCAAATTTGCTCAAGGTGCGCCTTCTCTGACACTGTAAAGTCAGAACTATCTGCTTGTTTTCACTTAAAATACTCAAAATTGCATAACTCCCTCAAAAAAGTCAAAATCGTGAAACAAAAGTCCCCCCCCCCGCCCTATCTAACTTTTGAGCAATTAGGGATTTAAAAAAAAAAAACTCAGGGGATGCCCATAATGGGGCAGTTGCAAGGGTCTGAAATGTTGCGTTTTTTATAAAGAAAATGATAGCATTTGATGAGCTGAGAACAATGGTGCCTTTGGTTTTTTCCTAAGTGTCCAGGTTTTGGAGAAACACACGTTGAAAGTTTGAAAAAATTGTGGGTGTAGTGACGTCACTTCGAGGAATTCCCATTTAAAACAATGTATTTTGGGCCAAAATTGCATCTTCGGAACAATGGGACGTAATTAGAAACCAAAGGCATCTTTGTGCTCAGCTCATCAAGTACTTTCATTGTCTCGATGAAAAAACGCAACATTTCAGACCCTTGCAACTGCCCTATTTAAGATAAAAAACTTTTTGGAGTATTCAATATTTCCGGGGGTGCCCATCAAGGGGTTTCCCCCTTCCTCAATTTTTCGAATTGCAACCCCTGTCTAGTGATACATCGTTCAAAAGGACATTCAATTTTTAGGACTTCTAACGCAAATGGCAGGTTGATATCTGTTTTCGTTTTCGATAAATCGAGGGTCAAAGTTTGATTTTGACCTATTTCCAAGAAATCAAAACTCTCATTTGAATAGTCGGAAAATAATAAACTAGGAATCCAAAATACTCTAGAAAGCAAGCAATGATCCAAAAAAATACGGATCTGACAACAGTTCGGTCAACAATTGGTTTTAGAGCCCCCCTCCTCCCAATAGTTTTTAAAATGTTTGCCCTTTTGCAATTTGCGTCAAAAGTCTTAGAATTTTATTTCTGTTCAAGCAATGTATCAAAAGATAGGGGTTGCTATTTAAAAAAATTGAACTAGGGGGTGAAAAGTGGAACTCCCTTTTAAAGGTGCCTATGGAAATTTCCGATAAGCCAAAATGTAATTTCCATCTAGTGAGAAAAATTCCCTTGATTTCCCTTTAAGCGTGCTGTGTAAGCACGCTTCTTCCTTTCGTTTTGCTGCTTTCATTGAAATCATGTATATAATGATACAGCTGTTTAATACAGATCAAATGGCAGCGGATCGAGGTGGGCATCTTAGATTTGCGGCAGAGTCTTTTATTCGTCTCCTGTTGTAAATTTAGGGTTACTATTTTTATAGCAGAATTCCCCGATTCTGGTTTATTTACGTATGTAATTTTATGGCATTCCGTTTCTTCATTGTTTTTATTTGGTTCCGTAAGTACTATCAGCTTGAGAGGTGTAACGGTTCGTATCGTTCGGTGTGGTGTGCGCTTTTATTGATACCAACTGTCATTTTATTTCAATGGCGGACACACTGCTGCGTTTCTTGTAGATGTTTATATTCTGGGTATATTTATATATTTTCCATGGAATTCTTAGATGTATTCTTTGTACATTGTTTTTATTTATTTTATGATCTGTTGAAGTCGCGATTATTGATAGTAGTGCTGCGTCTTTTTTAATTCATTTGTTTGTGATGAGTGTCGTACATGTCTGCAACGTTGGCAGCTGTGAGCACTGCCACAGTCTACTTTTCTCTTTGTCCTCGTTTCATCAGCTGATTCGGCAATTATTTCCATTGGCATTTTCATTTTTTTTGGGGGGGGGGGGGTTAATTGAAAGAAATTTGTTTTATAAGTTCTTTGACTATGCATAGGGTGTTAGAAAACTCATGTGTCTTGCGTACACTGGGTGTATCAAAACTTATTTGAGCGCCGAAGTAAGTTTTTTTTTTGTTAGTGATTGAGTGTTCAAAAAATGCCCCTTTCCCCCTTCTTTGCGCCGAAGTTCCCATGAAGCTTTAACAAATTGGCGGTTCTTTTGGGATGGCGTCCGCAATTTTATACCAATAGTCAGGATAGTTGGTGGCCGTGGAAAAAAGCTTTGTTTAATAATAACTAAACGCTGTTGGAAAAACATTGTTTGGAAGGTTTTTGGTCACTAGACGTTTTTCTTTTAAAATCTCCCCTTCCCTCCAATTTTTTACGTTTTTTTTTTGGCTCATTGAAGTAAAAGAGTTGTGGTTTTGGCTATTCTCAATCATTATTTTTTCGGAGGTCAAAACCCCCTCACCACCGTCCTGGGCCACCCTCGGGGGGCTATCTCGAAGGCGTCAAACGTTAGACTCAATCTTGTGGTACTTCGTTCGAAAAGGTTTTATGTTTTTAGTGTTACCATTCTAAGCGATGGAAGACATTTTTGTATCGTATTTGGTTAAAATTCCAACTATACCACGGCACGCTTTACCAATACATACAATGTATTGGAGGTCCACTGCTTGTTATTTATCTTCAACCGTTCAAAAGTTGAAAGGGGGTTGCACTTTTTTCACACGTTCAAAGTGATTGGTATCGCCCCGACTAGGTATGTTGGTTGTAGAATTTTAAATGGTTCTATTTTTCATAAGGTCAGAATTTTTGTTTCAACGCAGCAATATGAGGGGACAATTCTAGTGTCACGTCTTTTGAAATAAACGTCTGGAGCATCAGCAAGTTCCAAAATTAACTCATCAACTTAGTGACTGCGTTTAAACAAAATTCCAAGCTCGCTGGCGAATAGCAAGTCAAAATGGGGGATCCTTGTTTAGTTGGAGGTTTTTCTGTTCTGGAGGAAAGTATTTCATCTTGGAGTGACAACAAAATTAGATGGGATCCCCCATTAAGGCTCGCTGAGTGCGACAGCAATCTTAGAATTACGTTTAAACGCATTTATTCCAGATGTAAATTAGTTTCGAAACTTTATTTCTTTGGATCATTGTACAATTTGTGAAGACTTTAAATCCCAATGTCGAATAATTTTGTGTCACAGCTGTTTCTTCCTCTAAGTAAAGTATTCGCAATTTTAAACATTTTAGGATTCTGGATTTTGCGATCCCATCTTTTGAAAAGGAAAACTGATTTTCTGAGAATAGGTCCAAACCGAGCTTTGATATTCAATTTATCGAAAACTTGAAACGATATCGACCTCTAATTGCGCCACTATTCTTTGAATTGTATGCGCTTTTAAGATATTTGTCACAAGATAGGGGTTCTGGATTATGTAATCCAGATAGTTCCTGTCAGACCCGTTCATAAACATTTTCATCCAAAATCATGAAGATCAGCGCAAACCGCAACTATTTATCTCAACTCGTTCAAAAGTTAGACAGAGCGGGATTGCCAATGTTTAACCCTGTAAAGTGTATACGAGAATTGGCCCTCTTTCCATACTGTGCAACAGACCAATAATGTCTTCATTTGCATATTGTTTTCAATTTCAACAAACCATTTTATTCCTTGTGTTATTTTCTTCATAGTTTGGGCCATCATACCTTGAGGTTAGAATGATGACGTCACTGGGGGAGGTTCTTATAGTAACGGGAACGACGCCACTTGAGCCACTGTGCCAGAGAGAGGTATTACACATCTATGCGCAACCTCTTCTCATGCTGATAGTCCGCCTTTTTTTGGCCAACTTTATAGCTGATGGGGTAAGTTTATGTGCATTCTCTCATTTTCAGTAAACCTTTTTCATCTTTCATTGGTAGCACACTCAGGATCTTTTTCAACCAATAGAGGAGAGATGGGGAGTCCCTTCTTGAGGTACTGCATCTTTTCCTAACCAGCATGTAATTCTCTTACAATCAAAGAAGTTCAACTTTACTATGATGATTTTCAAAACTTTGAAGTGAACGCGAAGAATGCAAGTTTTCGGGGAAATCATCGCAAGTAAGGAAAAAAAGAAGATTATTTTCAAAGCCAGCGTCTCAAATTTTATTGATTTGTGAAGTTTCAGTGAAATGTATTTTGTGACAATTATTGTTGAACCTGGCATATACTCGGAGTAAAAATTAACACGGATGTTTGATGATTTAAGGAAAATTCTACCTGAGTTATACTGTTACTTAATGTGTCTACTTTCAGTAAATACCGATAAATGTCAAGAAATTCAATTCTGTCAAAGGAAATCCGAGAACTGTCAGGGATTTTGGCACTATAATCGAGATACCACGTTGTTCCGTTACAGATTTTTTATTTCTGCAACGCTATCAATTTTCTTCCTCCAAAAATAATGTCAAAATGATTTCAGGAGCAGCGCGAGGAATATGACAACATTTCCATTTATTTCGTTTAGTCCTAAATAATATTGAAATATTGAAGGCTGTGGTGCATCGTGCACTCCTCCGAATCGATATTTTACATGGGTTGAGGACGATTAAATGCAACTTTCTAGATTCCCCCCCCCGACCGCTTGATTACCCAAATGGGTTCTATGTTTTAGTCTCTCCTTTCTACTTCCTCAGTGAGCAACCTGGTCGGAAAAAAATATCACGCTATCAAATGTAAAAACAAAATGTCTGTAGAGTTTGAGACAGGATTGCGAATCTCTCATTCTCCAAAAGTCCTCGGCCTTAATTTGTGAGGTAAAATCAAAGAAATGTAAAGGTTTAGCATTTGAAAGTTGCTAGATACCCTACGTTACTGCCTATCAAGTCTCCCTGGTCAGATATCCTCTTATCACTCCTGAAATTCCTTCTCAATGTGTCCTTTCATTTCGTGAAGTGCATTATTATTTTTTCTAACATTCTTAGATAACCTCCTCCTATCACCCCTGAATTTCTTTCTCAATGTGTCCTTTCATTTCGTAAAATGCATTATTATTTTTTCTAACATTCTTTTTTGCAGTTTGATCGAGATATTTTGATCTTCAATTTTAAAAAATATCTTGACAAACCAATTCTGGTGAAAGAGGAAGACGCAATCCTTCGCTTCAGACGTTGGTATTCTCAATTTTATTCTGCTAACAGCCTTCGATACAAGCCCGAAGAAGAATCGATGGATTGGTGATTCAACACAAACACAATACTTGGACGAATTTATCGATTACATGAGAAGCCATACCTCTGATTTCTACATTTTGATCGACCGATTCTTGAGCCCACATCCGATTGAGATATTTCAATGGTCTGTATCTTGCTTCAACAGTCTGCTTGATTTAAAGTTGGAAATTGAAAGTCTGCATAGATCATTGCTAAAGTACATGGACGCTACACAGATTCTGGAAAAGTCCCCCAAACGGGTGTATGTCCCCTGTTAATGAAGCTTGACTAATCTCCTTTTTTCGGGGGTTTTGTTTTTGTACTTGGGTTTTTTGTTTTTTGTTTTTTTTTATTTATTTTTAGAAAAAGAAGGAAACTCACTGCTACTGTCGGTCTCATTTCATTCCAACAAAAGCCATTCATTGAATTGAAAGACATGCATGCTACTTAACAGAGCTCCAATTGAAATGGATTGGGGCCTTTTGTGATAAACGCCAAATGCAATGACAAGTGGACAACCATCAAATGATAACGAAGTCTGGAAAGCGTAAGGCTAAGATACAGCGGGTGCAATGAAGAGTTTCAACGTTAAGACCTCCAAAAGCCGGTCTTGGCTTGAGATTTTCCCATTTATCATGTGTAAAAGAAATTAGAAAGAATGAATAGATGAGAGCAGTGCACCAATAAATGTCGAGAGATTGCAAGAAATTCTCAAGCCAAGGCCATTCCAAGAAGGTTTTCTCGTTGATTTCCTGTATTCCGCCCATACAGTGTAAGTAGAGAATTTTCCTTCTCTCCATTTTTTTTACCTGTTTCAGATATAAAGTGGAAATTTGGAATTACTTATACTTCCATAGGAGCGACTTCTTAGGAGCTACTTCCTAGGAGCTTCATAAGAGCAACTTCTATACTTATTACTTAGAACTTCCTGGAATTTCCACATTTTAGAGAACTATACCGCAAATTGAAATTTTAAAATAGCAACCCCTATCATGTTGTGTTATCATGAAGAACATACAACAAATCATTAGAATTAACCGAAAAGTGATTTTACGTCCTCAGAGATGTCTCAATTCTTCGAAAATTTCGAAGCTAAGATTTGCAGGTAAAGCTATCAAAATTCACGAGTTTGGTCGAAAGACGAATGCAATGTCTTTTTGACTTTTAAAAATAGTTTGACAATGTCAAAACCCCTATTCAAGCCAACACAGGTAAAAGTCCCCAGATTCTAAATGAGACGGTTTTCTCAAAGCTGAATTTCAAGGCTTGAGTGGAGAATTAAGATTTCTTCTGGAAACTTTTGAGCACTGAACGAGACAAAGACTTTAGTTATTAAACCAAACTGATGAGTTCTTACCGTTTTACGTGTAAATTACAGATTCAAATTTTTCTCAACATTTTAAACGTTTCCGAAAACCTAAACATAAACTTTAGGTTGATTTTAATAGACCATTGTACCTTTTCTTTAAAGATTTTGCGTTGCTGCGGTCTGTTTCAATGTTTTCTTTACGATTTTTTTTCGAAAGGGAGTTTTTTTTTCCATATCCCAAGCTTTTTAAATGAACCACAACGACTTGTCCTTTGCGCCAAAACCTTCAATTCATTTGTTATCTTCTTTTCAAGTGAGTATTGCGTGTCAAGCTATATAAAATGTTGATTCAAGAAGAATATTGTCTCGTGAGAGACCTTTCTCCTCCCTGAAATGTTGGGCACACTAAAAAGTAGCCCGTATTGAAGTGGAAACATCCTCAAGTTTGAACTCATTAGCTCAATAAAGTAAATTGTTTGGGGGAAGGTAGACTTTCTGGACAAAAACCGTAGGGTAAGACCTAAAATTAGACTAAAAAGAGGGACATGTAGGAAGCAAAGCTGTATTTTGTGAAGGTTCACTTACAATCTAGATTCTTAAAAACATTACTTAATTCGAAAACAATAAATTATATTTGGCATAATTTCAAAACAAAGCTACAAATAATTTAATTTTTTACATTATTTACAGAGGAGCATACTTAATTGGTTTGAATCAAGTATGGACCATTTAATGGATGAGAAGGATTAATCATGTGACAAGAGGCAAAATACCAGTTTCAATTGAATGGTCTGATTCAGCTGGTGATTCCTGAGAATAATTAACCCTAGTCTGCCAGACAAGTTTTTTATACGAGTTTGCCAATTCCGGGTCTTTTAGACCCACATTTAAAATACATGTGTTTAGCGCATTTATGATACATTTTTTATGGTTTTTTACAGTATATCAAGGTATAATTGCTTTGTTAGCACATGGTAACCCACCATATATAGTGAGTAACCCAATCTATAGTCCCTAACCCTAGATAAAGCCGGAAGTCGATACCGTTTCTCGCAATTTTTTGTCGTTTATAGATCGACCTTTGAAATTCGATATCTCGAAGGCGAAAAAAGATATCAACCTCTGATTTGCGCCAAAATGCTCATTTAATTGTGCCTTTTAATTGATGCATCATTTGATAGGGTTCATCCCCGGAATATTTGAGATAACCCCCTTGGAGCGCGGAGGGGTGAAAATGTTAAAAAATTGGAGGGGCCTAAAACCAAATTTTGACCAAATTTGCGTCACTGCCGTATTTTTTCTGAAAAGTACTCGCTTTTTAAAGTAACTAAGACTAGCGGTTTTTTAAATTCCGACTTTTCAACTATGAATAATGTTATTTTGAAAATGGAGGAATTCATTTTTGAAAATCGACTTCCATCCTCGATATCTCGAAATTGAAAAAAGATATCGACATTTGGTTTACGCCAAAATGCTCGGTTTTGGATGCCCTTTTTGATGATGTGTCACAAGATAGGGATTGCTGTTTGAAAATGTTGAGCTCTAGGGCCTGAACAGGGGAAATATGGGATGGGTCTAAAAGACCCGGTATTAAAAAATATTTCCTGTGACTTGGAATATCATTTCTTTTTTTTTTTTTTTATATTAATGCAAAAGTGGGTTTCTCAAGATTCTTGTAGAGCTATTTGTGAAGCACAAGTTTTTAGGGTCAACAGAAAAATAATAATACAACTTTGTAGGAAGTCTCAAGCCTCTTGTCTAAATCACCCCATGTTTGGCAGACTAGGGTTAGTATCAATTATGAATTTGGTAAATCAAGCCAGTGAAAATTGAACTTTTTTTGAGCTCGCTACATGTGAAACCGGAGAGAATATCTCACTAAAAATTTGGAAATTATCTTTATCAGAAAAAAACGATATAGGTTTCTGCGTAGAATAGATAAAACGCATAGTCTTACAACAATTTAATATTATTTCGGTCGGAAAAATGGATGTAAGGTTTTTGCGTTGAAAAAAAAAAAAATTTACTAACTCACTGCAATAAAACTGACGAATGACACAAACCTATCAATTATAAAGATATTTACATTCTGTCTCGATCAAAAGTGGTGCAGAAAATGTCATTGTCGCCATAAATCTTACAACTATTTTGTACTGGATCATAAAAGGAAATACTGAAGTCAGGAATACAAAAAGCTTAAAAATTATTCACAAAACTAAATGAACATGCAAGTTTCTATTATGATAAAAGTTCGTTGATATTTTAAGCTTCGTTGGAGGATCAGAGAAGTGATGTAGAACTATGATTTTTTTGATTTCAAAGAATTATTGCCACTTGTTAACAATGTGTGGTTCATACATACAAATCAGCAACATCCAATAATCGGGCTCAGTGAATTTGTTTGTCATCCTAAATAATTTATTTTGGCATAAGTAATTTAGATCTACATATTTTCTGAGTAACATCAACAACAACTAAAAATATCTTTGAGAGGAGCAGCCGATCTTGCAACCTTCCTGGCTGTGAATAGGATTGTTTCATTTCGATTCCAAAATTGTCTTTTCTCGTATTTCACAGTTAAATAATAATTTTCGAAAAATCCTAACTTGTTTAAAAAACAGAATCTCCATCATCCTCTTTTCATAAGTATCTTTTTATTAAAAAAAAACTAAACAAACAAAACTAAAAAACAAAAAAAACCAAAATCGGACGAACACACGTTTTGACAACTGAATGTTTTATTTTTTAAGAGGGTAGAGATAAATTAAAATTATGTTAGTTTAATAATCTTATCAAATAATTTTTGAGTGTAAAAAAAATCATACAAGTTCGTGAAAAGAAAATTATTTGATGCAAACAAAATTTAATTTCAAGTCAATATTTTTTACCATTTACTTAAAATTGACCTGTCACCCTTTTGATCGTTGAGAAAAAAAAGCCGAAAGTGTCAGTACAAGTAAAAAAAACCTACGCTTTGTGAAGCAACTTTCCAAAGATAATTGGAATAAGCCCGGTGGGTCAATTGTTTCTTTCTTTCTTAAAGAATAATTTCCACCTTCACTCCTCCAACCAGAAAAACACGTACAGTGCTATCTTACAACGGTACACATAATCCATTCAAACCCATGCAAACAATGGAATTCGAGGTTTTTTATCGAACAACTATGGCTCGATATTTTTCATGAGTTTAAATGGACAAAATGCAATGGTGCCTAATGAACGCTTCGCCTCCAATTCGACGAATCACACAGTAAAGACTATCAGTTACGACTAGCTCAATTGGACACATTGGAAGAGAATTAAAGGAAAACATATGGATTTGTTTCTCTAGAGAAATAAATCACACAGATTTCAAATCAATTTGCTCACTCACTAATTCCTCAGTGGAATACTTTCACTATCCTCAATTTTCTTGGTCACTTTTTTTGGCAAAACTCGGGGCAGGGTCATCTTTAATTTCAACGGACGGAATTAATGGAGGCTTAAATCCTCCGTATTCGACGCATAATTTTTTAGCAAAAACTCCCCTCGTCCCCCGGCCGTTGGAACCTCTTTTTGTTATGACCCTCTCAACGTAGAACATTTGCGGAGGATAAACAGAGTCGTACAGTTGCATGCTGGGTCTGAATGGAGGGTTCCTCGAGTGAGGGTCATACCTTAAAATCTGCTGTCGGATCTTTTCGACGTTTATTTTAGATTTGCCATACGGAAAATTGTGACCGTATGGTACCCTGTTTTCTGGGGCAGATTCTCTGATTGTGTTCGAAAAAGGAGAATAGTTGTATGAAGCTGCGGGTGGGTAGTTATAGGGTGCTCCGGAATTGGAACTTGGGTACGGAGAAGCTGGCTGTAGAGCTGGTTGCGGAGCCGGCGCCGTATTGTAGTGAGATCCGATTGGCACAGGTGCCGGAGGTAAGATTTTAGTTAGCGGCACAGGTATTGAATGCGGAGACAGGGCCGGTCCAATTCCTCCTCCTCCTGCCACACCTCCGTATCCTTTGTGTGAATTGGTTTTATCACCGTACAATCTGTGATATAAAATAGGGCTATACGTCGGTACGGCTGGCCGACCGTAGTGCGGTTCGTTTATCAGATTATAATGGAGGGAATGATGTTTGGCAGGGAAATGAGTCTGAACCGGTTGCTGCTCCAAATTTACCAAGATACTGCTCTCTGGATGCTGCGGCTGAGGCTGTACAAACGGAGAATGCTCTATATTTAAAGGCACAGGCACCGCTGACATTTGCTCGATGTAATGGGATGCGTAAGGCTGGTTCTCGGAGGCCATTTGTTCTTGCTGTTCTCTCAAAGGATGCAAAGTGTTACCGATAATTTCTGTCGGTGCGAGAGCTGGCAAAGCTTGAATGAAAAGGATATTTTGTTGCCCCCCTTGTTGGGCGCCATCTTGATACCTCTGAGCTTGGTACTGTTCTAGGGACAGATAATCATTTGGGGTTGGTTGGACCTGAGGAAGTTGCTGGTATTCGTTCGAAACAAACTGGCTCGTTGGCTGAAGAGTCGGCTGATAATCAGCGGTCGTTTGTTGATGTGACTGTTGCTCAACATTGTTGCCGATGACTTCTTGAACTTCGTTGCTCGGTGTTTTTCCAACGTTTGGTTCGATGTACACATCGTAGTTCTGACTGATGTCTTTTACTTCTAAAGGAACTGATTTTTGGATTTCAACGACAGTCGTGTAAACTGGTTTTGCTTCTAGCTCTTGCTTCTGTACTTCCACCTCTCTGTTTCTCTTGTTATCTTCTTTGACAATTTTTTGACCAAAAATCTGATAGTTTTTTAAGTTGGCTATTTCAATCTGATCGGAAGCGGACGGTGCGTAGTCTTGTTGCTGCGACGGAGTCACGGTGTATTCTTCAACTCTACCTGTCGGTGTCGTTGGAGTCACCTCTCTCACGGCTGTTGTATGCGGAGTCGTACCTTGACTCGTCGATGTATCCAATGGAGGCTGTGGTTGAACTCTCAATTGACCTGACTCACCATTGCTTTGACTTTCAACTGACTCGTAAGCTACTTCAGATCGTGTCCCATTGGAAGTGTCACCTTCACTGGGAGTAGCCTGCTCTCCGGAGGAATCCGTTTCGTAGAAAAACGGAGGGTTGTAAACGGGCGCCGGTTCCTCGCTGTAGTTTGGAACTGCTTCAGGATTGTAATAAACCAAATCTGTAACGATGATAGGTTTCATAGAAGGAGTCACGTAACTACCAGCAGTTGGTGAGACCGGCTCTGACTGAGAATTGGCGGTCTCCGACTGTGAGCTGTCCGAGGCTACTCCAGAGTCTCCCTGTTTCTTTTCTTCTGTTATAAGATACGATGAGATGGAGTTTGTCAAATTTTCAATCGTTGTAGTGTTAGCATCAGTCATACTCGTATTCACCGGAGTTGCTGCGTTAATATCAGCCAGAAAACTCGTTATTTGTAAATTACCGTCATCAGATTCTGAAGTTTCGTCCTCTGGGGCCTCTTGCAAAGCAGCTCTTATAGCACTTCTGAGTTCATTCAGCAAACCATTTTTACTCTCGCTCGGTTGGTTATCTTCGATGTAGTTCGATGAGATGCTCTGGAAAGGTCGATAGAACCTCTTTGAGTCGAGGTTACCTTCGGTAATATCATTCTCGGACGAAGGTCTCTCAGTGGAAGGAGAGCTCAGGTACTCTTCTTCCTTCCGCAATGGAGTTTCCGTCTTTGTTGATGTGCTGTCTTTGGTATCTTCAAAATACTGACTTGAAAACGGTGGGTAAGGAGTTGTTGAAGAGTAAAAGACCTGGGTTGAATTTGCAGTGGAGCTCGAATCGGTTGCTGTCGAGGGGTGAGATCCTCCATCACGCGTTGAAAATTGCGGCTTGTTATTGAGTAGTCCTGAGACAGAAAAGAGGGTGATTTTCGGTCCATCTTCTTCGCTGTCAACAACTGAGTACATGTAATCACCCCAATTAGGATCCTGAGAATTTCCCTGCAACAATAAAAAGAAATACAGTCGAATAAACGATTTTAAGAACGGTTTACCAGAAAATATAAAAACTTTGAACGACTACCAACAAGATGTAACTAAAAAGGGTTACTTCATGTTGTAAGTCCTATTCACAAATGACATCTTTCTAGGTGACTTTTTTAGATTTGTTTGTCTCTATAGTTTTAACCTCTTATGAAAAATTGCAATCAATTTAACTGCAATCGGTTTAGTATGATATAAAGAATATTCTTTAATGGCTACCTAGATACACACAAAAACAATATTCATGTGAACTTTTTTTTCTGTCATCAGTTATGTGTCACTTTCTTCTTTGCACGAAATTTTCCGAAATCAATAGCAATGAAAAATTGCGACCGATCAAAGTTCCATGAGGGTTTTGAAAGGTACAAGGTTATCTAATTTGTTATATGGTTCGTTGTCAATTCATTGAACGAAACGTACAGGTGAATGGGTACGGAATGTACTGATAGTGTGTATTCAGTATGTTTATGTACATTTTGGTTTTTTGAATTTTCTATATTGTTTCATGGTGCAACTCATAAAACAAAACGTATTTACATGTGTACTGAATAAATTATTTACACCACGAGAAGCCCAGAGAAAACCGCACCACCGTACTACAGATGATGCTTTCTATTCTTCGGATTCAAAGCGCGCACGATCTACTTTCTAAGAGACACATTTTTTCCATGCAAATATTCCTAGTACGTTTGTTCATCAATAACGCGCTAGGGCTTTCAGATTTACATTAGACGCAACTATACTTTATCAACAGAGGAGGAGGGCAGAAGGGGTGAATCATGGCAACAACTTCAGGTCACTTGAGGTTTGATTCTAGTTTTGGACTCCCCCTCTACGACTCTTAGATCCTCTTCTGTCCTTGTCTACCCTTATGCAACACCTTAATAATTATAACGTTAGCTAGGACAATGGCCCGTAAAACTACAGGTGTGCGGCCCATCGGAGAAATCAACATGACTATAATTTCTCTCTCTTCTCTCTCTCTCTCTCTCTCTCTCTCTCTCTCTCTCTCTCTCTCTCTCTCTCTCTCTCTCTCTCTCTCTCTCTCTCTCTCTCTCTCCTCTCTCTCTCTCTCTCTCTCTCTCTCTCTCTCTCTCTCTCTCTCTTCCTCTCTCCAAATCGCACGGTTTTGCCAGAAAAATAGGTCGGTAGAGACTGAAGTCTCGTGACTACGTCCTTTCTATATTTTTCTAATATATGTGCTCAAATTTAAGAAGAGAGTGTAGGGGGGACTTGGATTCACCTATGAGCATTGAGCAAACCTGGTGGCTGATTGATTCTAATGCATGACATCAGAGTGAAACAACGGCACCTCTTCCGATAGAGCCAAAGCCAGAAATGTGTCTTTATCTCCTCGTCTATTGGGACAATTTTGTTGGAAAAAGATGAGATAGGGGCTGTCACGTGACTTCAGCCCCAGTTTCTGTCCTTATCCAACATATACAGTCAGATGGCCAAATCAAGAAAAATACTAATTCCTGGCTTTAAGGATATGCCTTTTCCATTTCAAATACATTGAAGACGTGTTGTTGGCGCCACCCATAGCCTCAATCACAAGAGCAAAGGCAAATCAGTCCTGTCAGAAAGTGACAAGAGTTGAAAAACAAAAGAGAGGAAAAGCATAGTAGAGTTTGATGAGTGTAAAAGAGAGATAAGGGAAGAAAGAGAGGACAGGTGGATCCCCGGATTCCACCCGGATCAGACATTTTTCTCGAAAACTACTGCACCAAATGATTTGAAACAAAAAAGTCAGATAGGGAATCAACCCCAAATTTTTCATTTTTGAAATTTTCAAAAGCCCCTGAAAGCCCCTTGGGGCCCTTTGCGGATGGGGAGGGGGGTTCAAACACATTGTTTAAGTTTTCTCGAAAAAGTCTCCAACAATGATATAAAAATTAGTTTATATCCTTCAAGTAGAGGCAATTGCCGACATTTTTTCTCCCAATGATTTTTCCAACAACCCCCAATTTTTGAGCTATGGGGGCTATTTGGAAATTTTTTGAATAAGCCTTTGTGACCACCCTGTCGTTCTCAAAAATATTGTTCGATACCTGAATTGGTATGAAATATTCTATTATTACGTAAATGAAACCCTCATGAATCGTACATCGAAGCTTGACTTTACTCTCGATGACCGATTACCAGGCTGTTTCGCTCCATCGTGCGGTGATCAAGACAGAGTAGCCCAACCTTTGAACATCATTCTAATCTCACTTACGTCTCGTATCAGCCTCGGCTCGAGTAAAGATCCCCCCCCTCTTTCGCATAGTCCCTCTTTTCTCTCCTTAAAACATCTTTCTCCTCCACTACACCCCCTCTCACTATCCACCTGTCTCTCTCTTTCTTCCCTTATCTCTCTTTTACACTCATCAAACTCTACTATGCTTTTCCTCTCTTTTCTTTTTCAACTCTTGTCACTTTCTGACAGACTCATTTGCCTTTGCTCTTGTGATTGAGGCTATGGGTGGCGCCAACAACACGTCTTCAATGTATTTGAAATGGAAAAGGCATATCCTTAAAGCCAGGAATTAGTATTTTTATTGATTTGGCCATTTGACTGTATTTGTTAGATAAGGACAGAAACTGGGGCTGAAGTCACATGACAGCCCCTATCTCCATCTTTTTCTAACAAAATTGTCCAAATAGACGAGGAGATAAAGACACATTTCTGGCTTTGGCGATCGGAAGAGGTGCCGTTGTTTCACTCTGATGTCATGCATTAGAATCAATCATCCACCAGGTTTGCTCAATGCTCTTAGGTGAATCCAAGTCCCCCCCTACACTCTCTTCTTAAATTTGAGCACATATATTAGAAAAAGATAGAAAGGACGTAGTCACGAGACTTCAGTCTCTACCGACCTATTTTTCTGGCAAAACCGTGCGATTTGGAGAGAGAGAGAGAGAGAGAGAGAGAGAGAGAGAGAGAGAGAGAGAGAGAGAGAGAGAGAGAGAGAGAGAGAGAGAGAGAGAAAGAGAGAGAGAGAGAGAGAGAGAGGAGAGAGAGAGAGAAGAGGAGACAGAGGGAGAGGAGAGAGGGAGAGAAGAGAGAGAGAGAGAGAGGAAAGAGAGAGAGAGAAGAGAGGAGAGGGGAGAGAGAGAGAGAGAGAGAGAGAGAGAGAGGAGAGAGAGAGAGAGAGAGAGAGAGAGAGAGAGAGAAATTATAGTCATATTGATTTCTCCGATGGGCCGCACACCTGTAGTTTTACGGGCCATTGCCCTAGCTAACGTTATAATTATTAAGGTGTTGCATAAGGGTAGACAAGGGCAGAAGAGGATCTAAGAGTTGTAGAGGGGGAGTCCAAAACTAGAATCAAACCTCAAGTGACCTGAAGTTGTTGCCATGATTCACCCCTTCTGCACTCTTCCTCTTACTTTAGTTACTTAGTTTTTTTTTTTAAAAAATCCGACCTTTTTGGGAGAAGTTCTGATTTTTTGAAAATTGGTCGATATCGAACTTTGAGGTTCGATTTATCGAAGGCAAAAATCAATATTGATATGCGGTTTGCGTTAAAAGTCTTAGAATTTCGTATTCTTTCCAAACCTGTAATAAAAATGTGGGGTGCCCATTTGAAATATGCAATTCAGGGGGGTAGTGCCCCCCGCCCCGGCCTCCCCTGGGGGGGGCGCCGAAAGTGAAAACCCCCAAAAAGATTTCCCCCTCCAAATAAGCGAATACGTGTTCGGGCGTTTTTCGAAAATCGAAGCCGTTCCAGAAATATTCGCCCCTGGTCCTTTTTTGTTACACATCTTGAATACACCACTCGTAGATTTTATCGGAAGATATTGTTGGCTTCTTCAATGGCGGATACAAAGGGGGCAGAAAGCCCCCCCCCCTCCACTGCGACCGCTCGACAAAAACGGCGGCAAATAAGAGGGTAAAAGTCCAAAAGCGCCAATTCTCAAAAGGGTCAAATCCAAAACCGCCAATTTTTTCTTGGCGCTTATGGAGACTCCAAAACCGCCAGAATTGGCGCATTTGGATGTACCGTATTAGCGCTTTTGGAGTAGACGATTAGAGCCATAGAGAAAAGGAGGGGAGAGGAAGAGATAGAGAGAGTGAGATACCTCTCACACTAAAATGAGAAGCTTTTTGTTTCCTCCTTAGTATTGTCCCCGTTGATTCCAAAGTATCTACATTTTGTAAATATATTGAATCGAATTATATTTTGTTGTGCCCCTTTCCTCCTGATTTGTGGGCCGATGCCCCCTCTTTTAATCTCAGACCACGCACGATCATTGGTGCAGAAGCTTTTCATCGGCACTTCAAAGCAAATTTTTATGATAAGCACCCAAACGTATATTTATTTATGGACCAGCTGATAGACCTTCAAGCCGAAATGTATGTAACTATGAACAGCGTCAGTGATTCAAAAGTGTGTCCTTTGGAAGAGGGGAAGGTAAATTTCGTTCGAGAGAAGTATGCCCTATTCAAACAGCGCTTCATAAATGACGAGAATTTTTAAGATGTGTTGGCTCCAAATTTCAAGCAACTTCTTTTTAAAGTTTTAAATTTTTTTATCTCTTATTTTCCCTTTACATTTTAAGTTAACATTTAATTTTTTTTTGACGTGGGGCCTTTTACACCCCTTAAGTGCGAATAACATTACGGACAATTTTTTTATCACTTATTTTCCCTCTACATTTTAAGTTAACATTTAATTTTTTTGACGTGGGGCCATTTACACCCCTAAGTGTGGATAAATGTATGATCTTCATGTGAGATTCATCGTACCGACGCAAATTTTTACTATTGCACAGGGCAGGGGGGGTAAAAAGTTCCCACACTTTACTGCTGCATGTATGAAGCAAAGTTTGAGAACTTTTTGTCAACCAATCACCTTTTTCATCGATTTATTGCATTGCCGTCGCCTAGCGGCCTAGCGGCAAATCACTGGTGAGTTCATTAATTAACTCTCTTTTTCTCTCTATCTCTCTCTCTCTCTCTTTTAATATTTTCTTGGCGCTTTTGGGGTCATTATTTTACTCTTTTAGCGCTTTTGGACTATTGATTTCGGGACAAATTGGCGGTTTTGGACTATGTTTTCAAAAATTCCTTGGCGATTTTGGTGTATGTTTTTGGCGCTTTTGGCGTATCTTTTTAGGGGATTGGCGCTTTTGGATGGTAGCCAATAAGAGGAAAGAAACGGGAACGAAATAGAGACCAAATAATAGGAGGGTTACCGGGGTCGAAAATCCCCCCCCCCCCTCGTTTGCAAGGACAAGATCCGAACATGGGCTTAATTGACTACAATCTGCATGAGTTGGTATTTATTCTTTTGGTTGGAAAATTCTGTTTGACAGTCCCGTAAGAGCTACATTGAATAAGTCTAATTTATGCTTTTTAAGTTTTTATTATAATCTCAAAAGTAGTCCGGCGAGAGCTTTTCAACAAGAAACTGTTATTTCTTGGTTTTCTTCTCTTTGAACTGATACAAAAATATCGATTGCAGGTTCTATTGAACCCCCTAAAGCAGCGTTTCGCAACCTATGACTATCCTTCTCAACAGCTAAAGCTTTTCTTTTCTTTTACTTACCACCTTATTTTCCCTTCTTTTAATATATGACTGAGTTATATGATGCCACTGTCTTACACAGTCATATTTTATGAAATCAATTGTTGTTCCGATGTAGGATGATTCGCAGGAGTCACCTCTACTCGCGGGTAAACAAACTTGGAGTCGCATTTAAAAAACAAGCATCAGGGGGGGGGGGGGGGTGGTTATGGAGTATCACGAGCAGAGCAATGAGTCAAGTGAATGAGCAAGTAAAAATTGTCCTTAGGGCTGTATTTGGATGCCGTTTCAAGGTCACTATAGCCTACGCAATTTATTGTTGATCTTGCCAATAGCTATACAGTTATTAATTATGTTAAGAGTCGACCATTTCTACCTGGCGCGGCTTTACGCACGACTATACGAGAGTGCTAAGCGGTTCCATTGGGAGAAAGTGAACTATCCAAGAAGTGCGATGGAACGGCGCGGAGCACAGTGGGCTTCACAGTGAACAATGGCGGCTTAAGAACAATCCGCGGTTATCCGTTTTCCTCAGATTAGAACTTAAGGACGCACAAATATTAGGTTCAATAAAACCCTCAAAAGATCGACCATAGGATAATGTGAAACATACCTCAATGCAAGCAGTGACGCTTTTTAATATGTGTAGACGAATATCGTTTTACTCGCATTTGAACCGATGCAATCGTTATTCGGAATTTCAAAGACATCAATCTGAGGAAGTCATCTCCTTACTAATAAGTTAGGTATTTTTGAAGTTGAAACCAACGTAAATGCTCAAAGCCCCAGTATTGTTGATGGTGGTCTAAAAAATGTACTCAATCTGAATGAAGGCATGCTCAGAGACTGTTGAATTCTTATACTCGAGTGAGTATATGACGCCACGAAGCTAACCAAACTGAACTCAACTCGAATTCACTTTAGTGAGCTATCATTCAAAGGGGTCCATCTAGCTACCAATATGAGTGGCTTCCCGTCAGAAATGGGTGGATTTTTTAGGAATGATAGAACTAAGCGTCAGCTTTCAGATTTAATTTCGTCAACTGGGAGCGGGAGGGCAAGGGGTCGAAGTCAAAACCTTCAATGCTCCATAACTTTTGAACAAAAAAAGATATTGACGTGAACTTTGCGTCAAATATTCATCCCTTAAAGATCTTCCGATGGATGTGCTACGACGTTCAGTAACATATTTGAGCCCGTTTTTTTTTTTTTTTTATTTTTGAAATTTTCGAAAAAACTGTTTTTCGAGTTAGAAAAATATGCGCAATTTAGGGATCTGAACAAAACACTTTAGTGAAAAAAGGTGATTTTATAAGCTTTCGATTGACGCAAACCGAGTTTCCGGGAAACTTTCTTTTTTAAAAAAGTTGTGAAAGTTTCAAATCTGGCCAAAAATAGGGGGTTTTGCCGCGGACTTTCGACTCTACGAAAAAATTTGTTGCTCCACCAATAATTGATGAAATTTATTCAAACTTGGTGGATGAGGATTTTTTGGGTCGTTAAATTCATTTTTGATATTAGTTTTTCAAAATTTTTAAATCCAAGATGGCCGCCAAAAAGTATGACCACGGCTATTACAAAACCTAACGCACGTAAAAATATCTTAGAGACAAATACCATGCCTTTTGGTTCTTAATCAATTGTGGACGCTATTCAGAAAGAACGATCAGTTTTTTTCAAAACTTTGGAGGCTTCCGGAGGAGGAGGAGGGGAGGGGGTTAAACCAATACTCGTTTGAAAAACAAGTCTCATTTCAGCCCTAAATATCTGCTCCCGAAGTTTAGCTCATGGGCTTTGAAATACCCTGTATATATTTACACTGAGCTTCACTGTCGGGTAGTTAGTTTTAAAATGAAATCTAAGTTTGTTGGTCCCATCATTTTACGATTTTTGGTGACTAAAATTCACTTTCTTTTTAAATTCTCACCCCGTAACTGATAGCCGTAAAAAGAGCGTCCTTCAGCCCCACCAAACCAACATTAGAGGATTTTCAATTTAAATAACACACATCTGCGGGCCGATCATTTACTGTATCGTTAAACCGATCGTTAAAACTGTCTGCTAGTGCTGCTACTGGTCGAAAATTGTAAAACTTGGCTATTGCTATGGTAACTATCGTTAAGAGTCTCGTTTTATAAAGGCTGTTCATGAGTAACCTTTAAAAAACGGACACTACAACGATGGTTACCATAGCAATAGTTTTACAATATTTTACCAATCGAATCACTCATACACAGTCTTAACGATTGGTTTAACGATGAAGTAAATGATCGGCCCGCTGATTCTTATTAGCTTTGGTAACCATTGCGTAGAGTCTGCGTTTGAATGGTCAAATCAAATCATTTGCTCCTTTCCTAAACTATTCCGGATGCATGGGCGGGTACAGGAATTAGTCTTTCTCTCTCCCTGGCCATTTGAAGGATTGTGCTAGAAAAGTACAGAGACAGAGGCTAAAGTCACATAAAGGCCTCTCCTTCTATCCTTTTCTATTCAATCTGTTCAAATGGCTGGAGAGAGAAAAAGAAAAATCTCTGTATCCGCCCATGAGCCGTTGGAAAGAGCAGACCTGGTGTTTCTAAAACCTTTACTGCTGAGTAAACCTCAATTACTTACTCGTGTCACGCTTGACTGGTAGAAACAATCGGCTCGCCACCATTCATTATTAGCTCTTCGAGATGAGTTTGTACTCACGGGAAAAGATTGTTGCCATAATTTTCTGTATCACACCCTCCCCTCCCCGAGCAAATCGATACACCGGTCGATTAAAGGCTGAATTCTGCATATGCATTGATATATTCTCTTTCGTGAGATCAGATCGTCAGTCGATTGAGATAGGATCGAAGAATGTAATTGCGAAACAGCTCGGAGAAAGACTCAAAGTCGAAACTGTAGTGCAGTGGAACAACCAGGACCTCTTCTGTCTCTTTCATTTTCCATATGAATGTGTAGGTTAGACAAGGACAGGAGGGTACATTATCCTCTTAGTTGTCCTTGTCCAACATCCATGTTTTAGAAGAGAAAGGAGAGGGGTATAGAGAATTTCTCGTTGCGCTACTAGAAGCTAAGAGCTGCTTAGGGTGTTCCGTTTTGCAACAAGTGTCTCGGATTTTCGCTCCCCGGGGTTTTTCCCATTCCTTTGGTCCTAAATAGCACCCCTGTAAAATTTGAGCCCCCTCCGATGTCGGGAACCCTTGCCGACTCGGCTCCGAAGTTGCCAGATTTTCGTAAAAATTGACGTTTTTTTCGTAAAATTACATGACGTGTAAGAAGCACTGATCTTTATGAATTTCACATTTTTAGCCTCTAAATAGTCATTTAGGGTCAAGTGAGTTACCACAAATCCATCAAAACGTTGATCTGGGGCCTCCAGCCCCCCTTTAGATATCCTTGAAAAACTCCAAAATCACGTAATTTTGACATTTTTGCTCATAAGTCATTCGTGTGGCTCTTCTTTTGAAATTCTGCGATTTGAGGCCTCTAAAGCCCCGCAAAGGGTACCTTCTAGTGAGTAATGAACGTAGGTTATTTGTTTATTTGAACAAATTGATTTTAAACCGTGCCGCCAGGGCCGTAATGTTGCGCCGCGCGAAGCGGCGATTCGCACAAATCCCGTTTTGCGGCGATTTCGCGCCGCACAGTACTTCGATCAATGGTAAAAACCCTCAAAAATCGACTTTCAAGTTTGTGATTTTTGACCATTGTACGATGTTCAGGAGAGTCTACTGATCACAAAACAGTCGCAGATAAAAAGGTAAACAATGATTTGGGCAGCAAAACTACGGCCCAAAGTTTATGTAACGAGAGTCGTGCATCGTCGCGGCTAACCTCAGTGCTGTTCAACCTTCTCTATAAGCATATGATACGAGCCGAAATCTTAGTGGTGGCCAATTTTTGGACATGGATCGTTTCATTGAAGGTAAGTAACGCTCATTTCTGCAGTTAGAACATTTTCAACTCATTTTGGAAAGTGTCATAAGGTATCATAAAGATGACCCCTTGAAAACACCTAAATTTTTCGAAATCGCTAACTTCAAAAGGACTTTTCTAAAATACATCAAAAACCATATCTGGGTTTTTTGCGGAAAATGATTCCTCAAAGCCTCTAGTTTTTGGGGATGTGTCCCTTTTTTGCGCAAATTTGCGCAAATTGGGTTTTTTCCATTTTTTCTGTCCAAAAGTGCGGTATTTTTGTCGAAATTTGGCCCCTGACCATATGGAGTGCATCAAACAGTGGCGACTCGTGCGATTTTGCAACAATGTAATTCCATCCATTTAAACTTATATAAAACAATCGATTCTCCTAAAGGCTGTTAGCCACTGTAAAAGTCGAGTTTTGGACATTTTCTATGGCAAACAAAACAGTGTTGCCACATTGCACTAGCTGCGTTAAGGAGACGTAAAAATGTCGCAAGTTTCTATATTTTGTCCGTGAGTCTCGGTTTCATAAATCATAGATGGGGGCAGTTAAAAAAGGGTTCAAGAGAGTTAAGACTATTTCTCAGGTAGAGGAAGGGGGGGGGGGCTCCTCAGCAGAGGAGGAATAAACAAAAATTAGATATATGGCCGTCGTGAGCGGTAACTTTGTGTAACCGGGCAACCGTGCTTTTTTCCTATTGAACTTATGCATCAATGATACGAGTTCTGATAAGCTACGGTTCTTCAATGAACAGTCGATAGTTTTACGTTTAATGATAAAGGAATGAATCCGGTGTTGCAACATCGCACAAGACAGCTTCGAAAATGTAGCAAAAATGATTGTTTACATAAAAAAAAAACAAACAAAAAACTTAGAATATAAGATTCAGTGATCTATTTTAGCAAAGATCCTTCAGTTTTACGGAAGGACAAAATAGTGAATACCCAGAGTGACTGATCTACCCTCATTTTTTGTTATTTCTGTTATGAATTGATTGTTTTGGTTCCTTTGTTTAGTGTAGTAATTCTTACAAATTTTCCTCCACTGGAATTTGTCATTATTTTAATAAAAAGTGTATTTTTTATTTATCAACGTTTCTTATTTATTCATTCCAGATTAATATCCTTGGCCCATCTTTACATCTAAGTTCTTTCACGCGCTCGACTGACCACGAAAATGATGCAAATTGGGAGTCCATCATTGGCGCAGCGTGCAATCTGGCAACGCCGCACTTGTCCATTTAAATGCGTATGAAAGGTCGAAATAAAAAAAACTACCTAATCACTCATGTTTCAATCTTTTTCACGAGTTAGAACGGACCACTAGCTGTGTTGCCAGATTGCACCTTGCGCTACTTTTGAGAGATTGCACCCCCCCCCCTCCCACTAAACAAAAAAAGAAATCAAATTTTGGTCACGGCACTTCATTTTAGTGGTCAATACACGGAATCCATGAAGTTTTCGTAATCATACATGCATTATTGACGCAGTTATGAGTTTTGATAAATTCTCCGTATGCTCGAAGTACTGTGCGCCGTTCCGTTCTGCATGATACAATACTTTTAGACACCTGAAAACTTGCTTACTGGACCAATTTTTGTTGTAATTAAACGTGGTGGTTATGGTTTTTTTCTCAGATTTTTTAAAATCCGATATTTTTCCCCTCAAAGTTGGTGGAAAACACGATTCTTGAAAAGCGAAGTTTATTTGAATCGTGTTTTCCGGCGATTTGACGCGTTCTGTTCGGCATGATGAAATCACTCCAGACGGATAAAACCTCAGCCTCTGCATCATTTTTGTCTGGTCTTTACAGCAGTGATTATATTTTCTTTCTCAACTTTTTTAAAATGCAATATTTTCTCCCTCTAAGTGGGCGAAAATGCCAATTTTTACGATAAACGTATACAAATCTCTCTGAATACCGAACGTTTCGCAAATGGTGGCTTGTGCAATATGACAACAGTGTTTCCTCTTTATTTTATTTTTTTTTGGAGCTGAAGCCTAGAAAATGCCATTTCAAAAGCGAGAAAAATCTAAAATTTAATGACATTGTGTGCATCCGAGGAATAGACATTTCCGATTTCATTTTTAAAACTATACAAATAGTTTTTGTTGGTCGATTCATGTGATCTGACCCTTCAAGGTGCTATGAAAATGAACAGTATATTTGAAAATTATAAAACTTGTAAGGAGATTGCAATTCGTTGATGATGTAGCGAAGAGAGGGGTCAAGTTTATTGTAGAATATAAAGGACTGTTGCCGAACAATGAAGCAGGAACAGTTCATTTTGAAAGTTGTGTCAAACTATAGGAAAAAGTATATCAAGATTCCAAGAAGGAATTATTGAGCAAACCACTGTAGTGTTTTTTATGGTGTATGATTCTTTTGTACGGTTTCTCATCTCGTAAATCTTCTATCTTCAGAATATTCTACTTTATGGGGAGGGGAAAAAAAATAAAAATATCATTTATTCTAAATTGAATTAAAAAAATGGGCAGTGCATGGCATCTCGTGCAATGTGAAAACAAAGAACCATCTCCATTTTTTAAACCAATGTGGAACAATTTACTATATAAAATGTTCACTCAAAATGAGTTTCAAAAAATAAAATAAAGAGGAAACACTGTTGTCATATTGCACAAGCCACCATTTGCGAAACGTTCGGTATTCAGAGAGATTTGTATACGTTTATCGTAAAAATTGGCATTTTCGCCCACTTAGAGGGAGAAAATATTGCATTTTAAAAAAGTTGAGAAAGAAAATATAATCACTGCTGTAAAGACCAGACAAAAATGATGCAGAGGCTGAGGTTTTATCCGTCTGGAGTGATTTCATCATGCCGAACAGAACGCGTCAAATCGCCGGAAAACACGATTCAAATAAACTTCGCTTTTCAAGAATCGTGTTTTCCACCAACTTTGAGGGGAAAAATATCGGATTTTAAAAAATCTGAGAAAAAAACCATAACCACCACGTTTAATTACAACAAAAGTTGGTCCAGTAAGCAAGTTTTCAGGTGTCTAAAAGTATTGTATCATGCAGAACGGAACGGCGCGAAATCGCCGCAAAACGGGATTTGTGCGAATCGCCGCTTCGCGCGGCGCAACATTACGGCCCTGGCGGCACGGTTTAAAATCAATTTGTTCAAATAAACAAATAACCTACGTTCATTACTCACTAGAAGGTACCCTTTGCGGGGCTTTAGAGGCCTCAAATCGCAGAATTTCAAAAGAAGAGCCACACGAATGACTTATGAGCAAAAATGTCAAAAATTACGTGATTCTGGAGTTTTTCAAGGATATCTAAAGGGGGGCTGGAGGCCCCAGATCAACGTTTTGATGGATTTGTGGTAACTCACTTGACCCTAAATGACTATTTAGAGGCTAAAAATGTGAAATTGATAAAGATCAGTGCTTCTTACACGTCATGTAATTTTACGAAAAAAACGTCAATTTTTACGAAAATCTGGCAACTTCGGAGCCGAGTCGGCAAGGGTTCCCGACATCGGAGGGGGCTCAAATTTTTACAGGGGTGCTATTTAGGACCAAAGGAATGGGAAAAACTCCGGGGAGCGAAAATCCGAGACACTTGTTGCAAAACGGAACACCCTAGAGCTGCTAATCTCCGCAAAGAGCCGCGTAAGAGATTGAATTAATCGATGGAGATTGGTACGTTTAGATTTAATAGACCGTTTTACTTTAATGAATTATGCGGTAGCAGGCTATGGATTTAATCGAAAACTAGTTCAATATAATTTCCTCTGTTGAACCTTTTTAAAGTGGGAATTTTGGCATCTAAACGTAATTTAAGCAACCTTCTTTTGATAATGGATTCTAATAACCTGTCAAAACATTTTCAGTTACGTTGCAATCAGTAGTCATGGTTAAAAAAGTAATCAAAAATCCTACATACTAATAAGTAATAAGAAAGTCCTTGGTAATAAGTAATTAGAAATAGTAGTAAAAATGATTAACATTTTCTTGTGCTTCAATTTTGTGGCTAACACAGGTGCATGAGGACGTAGTTGCCAAGAATCTATACCTCTCCAGACACTACAATTGTAAATAGCAAAATTTCTCTAAAAAAGGTCTTACTTATCTTAAAGTGTTATTAATTTCGTGATAACAAGTATTTTGGGAGACATTTTCTTGGGCCACAGTCCACAGCAATAATATGAACATTCATCCCTACAGTGCTTCAGAGTCACAAAGAAAAAATTATTTTGTTGTTTTGCAACATTAATCTATCACACAAGCTCTCCTACATTGTGTTACGAGGAATGTAAAACATGCACCAAGACACTCCGGAACAGAAGCACACCTAAGAACTTATTTTCCCCTCTCTTTGCCCATTTAAATGCATACGTCTGAAGAAGATGGAGGTAGGTGCTAAACTCGCGAGATAGCCCTTCTCACTAAAGAGAATCCAACGTTCCAGTGGCGTGACAATGTGACATTCACTTTCTCTCTCTTTATCCATTTGAAATGTGTAGGTCAGAAAAGGGTAAACAAGGGGGATCAATCGGCTTTTTCTGTCCTCTTTCTAACTGTAAACTCAAATTGGTGACAAGAGAGATGAAGCATATTTTATTAACGCCTCCACACTCAAGGTAGATGCATAAGAATATGGTGGAGAAATACTAAGATGATGTGAGCCGTCTTGCGTCAGGAAGTGAGCTGTGATTGATCAATGTACATTGAAGGACACAATTTCATGGAAGACGCAAGTCGGTTAACGATCGCTGATTCGTGGACCAGCTCCGATGAACCCACTAGCGATGACGCATAGCGCGGCAAACCTGTAAGCTTTCGAGAGCAGTATACCTCGCATACGGCGCTTCTAAAAGGGCCAATGCATCTACTTTGATGCACCGCACTGATCCGATCTAATGCATTCGCTTCTTCGAAAGTTTTAAATTTAATTAAATCTGCTGTTGGCCACTTCATTTCATTACCACATCGCTGCAAATAAAACATAAAAAAAAAAAAAAAAAAAGTTGAAATTAAAAAAAAAAAATCTCCCCTTTTTTTTCTTCCGTGAAGAACCAATGTCTTCTCCTCCCCCTTTTTACACCATCTTGTCACAATCTCTTCTGTATCGTGCGAGGATTAAGAAAAAGAAGGAAGAGAGGAAGAAGAAATTAAGTTGATTAACACGCTCAGATTCATTGTTCCAAAGATTACAGCCGAGTGGCCAGCCGCGCACTTCACATTTCGAAGAGCGATGAGGAAAAGAAAGAGAGAGAAAAAAAAAAAAAAAACTTCCCAAAGCTGTTCTCGTATAGTTCTCATCATTATATGTTGAACGACCGATTGTTTCGAGGGGCGCGAGCTTCACGCCATAGATACACACACCACTCGTCTTCGCGGGCGCGCCACAGACCGCAATGGAGGTGAAGGGGGGGGGGGGGGGGGTGGAGGGGAGAGGAGGGAGCGTCCGTCGGTCTGACGGTATCAGTGAAAGTGAAATCCACCAAAGTCATCTCAACTTTGATCTTGACACTGCGGACCGTTCCGCAGCACCGGTTATTACTCAATTATGAATTTTGGAATTTTATATACGAATCTCGGCGATATGCCTGAGGCAGAGGACGGGCGCGTGAGCCCTACACGCTTAGATGGACGAAACGGACCGATCATCTGTAGATGCTACGCAATTGGTCGAGTGGCGCACAGTCTCCAAACATTTGCGAACTTAGAAGCCAAAAAAATAGCTAGTTAAAATCACAGCATAAATCATAAAAAATTATCATTTTTAAGCTGAATTGATTTTAGAATCTGTGGGTATATTTTTCAGCGATCTGGAAGCACTCCAGTTAGACGTGGTTCAAGAGAATAAAGTCTAGGAAACTTTTAAACGTAAAGTTTTCACTTTTTGATTTTTGACCATCAAATCGGTCATTTCTGTCCAATGTGTCGCAGTGCGATGCGATAGCGCAGAAACATGGAGTGGCAAGTCTTCGACCAAAAAGTTCATTTCCGGAATTCTGATGGACTTCGCTCTGTTGTCATATGTAATAGCAGGCATGATAAAGGACACGGTGATTACCGGAAAAGAACCATTACCGAGAAAGAACCAATCTCAATAAAGTTTTCACCCTAAGAATTGGAAGGTTAACAGGAAAAAACCGTTTTTGTTACGCCGACAATGTAGTCATGGCCCGGAATTGGTCTTTCCCTCTCTTTGCACATTTAAACTCATAGGTTACAAAAATACAGACATATAGAGGCTAAAGTCCTGTAAAAGATCCTATCTATATCCACCCTTCTCTATAGTTAACGGGAAAAAAGGACTGGTGGAATTTTACCGTCTACATAGCTGATTTTGGAGTCTGGTATCAAGTACGGTTAATTTTACCACCATACGGTAAATGCAAGGCACCTTGTGGTAAACTAAGATAACCTGTTGGTACATGCCACCAAAAGGTAAGTTGTATTTACCATATGATCGTAAAATTTACACACAAAAACACTAAAAACAAAAACGGGATCAAAGCCTTGATCCCGTTTTTTTGTTTTTTGTATTTTGCGTGTCTCTAATAATAATGTATTTTTGAGGTTAAATTGGCTGAAACATTTTAAGCTCCTGCTCTAAAATTTAACAAATTTGTTCTTCTCAGTTGTGTAATTACTATTTCTCCGCGATACCAATGAAACAGTTTTGAATTTTGAGGCCAAAATCGAAATGTGCTCTTCCGTTAGGATAATAATTTTGATTAAATGAACTTGGTTTTCTTTGAATAATAAGATGAGAATATCGTTACGAGTGTCATACCATGTTTGACCCTTAATGTCATACTTCAACAACGTGGAATCATGGATGTAATCTTGTGTAAAGTATGGAAACATCAGCCGTATTTTACGTTACCATTGGGGCGAGGTTTTTGATTATTTTTTTACCTAACAACGTTTTGTTGTATTTTAGTTTTGTTAGCAGGCCCAACATTTGTTCACTTTGATTCTGTTTTAGGACCACTATGAGTTTCATAGCCATTTAAAGTGCAATTTTCGAATTTTTCCTATAGCAAGTTTCGGCATCTTTTACGGTCATCACGGTCGACTATCTCCTCAGGTTTTCAACCACGATGACTAGCCAAAACATGTCATCAGCGAATTTCAATACAGCTCATAGTGGTCCGAAAACAGTAAAAGTAACCGACTTTTGAGCGTTCAAACAAATTTGTAAAACGACAAAACAAATTTACGTAAAACAATAATCAAAATTGTCTGCTATGACAAAGTAAAATACGGCTATTATAAGAGGGTCACGGCAAAAATGAGTCCTGGAACGTTGTCACCGTATACCTTAACTACAACACTCTTTTGAGGATCGAAAAAATGTTCTTGTTTAAAAAATTGCAAATTTATTTGATAATAGGAATTGCTATGATTGTAACATGGATCAGTAGCAGCTCGTAAAAGGCGATGTAGCCATTTCTCATTCGTATAAACGGATGGAAAAGAATCGGTACTAAAAGGGTTCAATACTGAAACTTGGAAAAATCGATACATTTAAAACGAACGTCAGCCAACTTGGCAACTCTGCGTAACAGGCAATCTATAAAACCTGCCCGCTCTCATATTTTTGATTAAGTTATATTCCGAGCCCAAAAATTATTGAACACGGCTGTGAAATAACCAATTTCTTGACTCTCCACAGTTTGAATAGCTCAACTATCAATTCTTGTATAATCCTTGGATCGTTTCGGATTACTCTAGAATACTGGTAATTGTTAGATCAAGGATATAGTCTCTCCGATATTTCACTCTAATTTAGGGGTGGCTAAAAATTTGGAATTGTCTGGAAATGACCAGGCAATTTGTCTATTTTTTTAGACAAATCAAGGAACAGTACAAGTTTTGCTTGGTTGTGACATTTTTACATTGTATTTCAATCACTCGGAAACCTCATAATATCAAACCAGCGTTAAATTCAGCATTTACTTTGCCGATTCAGCTAAAATTCGGATACTGTCTACCTTTCATCGTCATTTTTTTTTTTTTTTTGGGACACAATAAGTTTAATAGGGTTGACAACCTGACACAAGCAACTTGCTTTCTTTTTTATGGCAAATATAAACAACTTTGAATGACTTGACTCAGTGATAAAAAAGAATTTTAAAGATACAAACTTAATTTCATTTTTAGAGATCAAACGTTAAACGTTTTGGAGGCCTTAGTGATCATAGGTTTTCGCATGTTTTGTTTGTTTATTTTTTTGTAATTTTTTAATTTTGTGTTGCAATCTGCCAGGCAAGCTGCAATTCAAATAATATATACGCCTAGAATTTTGATCTTTCTACGACTGATATGTAATAAAATAGTCCGATACACTTGGGTTCACTCATCCTAAGTCGAGACTGTATTCCATCGAGGAAGTATTCCAATAAAAGATCCTCCACACTCATGGACGACTGAGCTTGGTCAATATCTCTCCATTGGTTCAGCTAATCAAAGATTACAGACTATAAAATCATCGCGACGCGTCCCTCTATTGTCTACGATCGAAAAAAGTGGCAAAGATCAATGAAAATAAGTCATCAAAAATCATCGTTTTCCATAATCTCAAGGTTATAGTTTAATACTTTTCAGTCATACTCTTAGGTTCCAATGAATACCTTTTTAAACTGTTATTTGTGATTAAAATTGACACTACAAGTGTATGAATGATAACTTCATGGAAACTAGTACTTTCTGATTTTCAGCCACTTTTTGATGATCTCATGGGCGAATCCAGCGATTCGGCAACCACGAAATCATCCCATTTAAATGTATGAGAAACAATCTATGTTTGGGGGGCCATGGCCCTCTTACTATTCGATTGTTTCTCATGCATTCAAATGGGAATAATACATAGTTGCTACATTACTGGATCCGCCTTTGGATGATCTCAGACCACAATGCGTCAGTCACGACGTATCGTATCAAATGCCACAATACTATGAATGATTTCACTCTTGAATCGCCGCCGCGTCGCGCTGCCGTCGTCGCAGTTTTGTCTTCTATGAAGACGATTTGCTCTCCTTTATATTGCCACTTGCCAGGTAGCAAAGCTGCATGAAGCATGCGCATCAAGAGAAAGACAGAGGAAAAGGGGTGAAAGGTGAGGGGAGGAAAGAAAGAGATATAGATAAAAGCAAAAGTAAAAGAGCGATAGCAATTGTCTCTGGTTAAGGGAAAAGCATGATGCACTTCAGAGTGGCATGCATTTAAATGAAACGGAACGACGGCGAAATGATCACACGGCGCCACTGTTGCAAGATTGTGGAAACAGACTGCCTCCGAGTATTTCCAAATCAATGCAAAATCGTGAGATTTTCCCGCAAATTCTGGCAACCTTGGACGGTGCGATATTGCAGTCGCCACTTGCCGTGGCCCCGGGGGGGGGGGGGGAGTCAAATTCATCCTTTTGACACGGGAGGCATCGCGTCGCGTGCGATTAGGCAACATCGCATTTCGTTCATTTCAACGCCGGCTAACAGTCTAACTATCCAGAGGGCACCGTCCACTCTCTCAAATCGATATTTTACGAGGGTTGAGATGGACTAAATATATATTTTCACGCATTTCCCTCGACGTTACTGCATACTTTTGGCGTATCGATGGTCGTTATAGTTTTTAGTTTTTTGAGATAACAATTGGATCTAAGTTCGATTTGTGGACCTATTTTCTAAATCACGCATATCAATTCTTCTTTAAAAAAATGTTCAAATAAAAAATGTGGGCACGAAATGCTCCACCACGCGAGGCACTGTGCTCTGTATAGTTGTAAATATATTCTATGCGAGCCTCATGTCTTCGCGTACCCTTCCCAGTCTAAGGTCAGGGAGGCTATACATTAAAGTAAACAACTGTGTCATTAATTAAAATGATATTATCACAATGACCCATGATTAATACATTGGGTTAATCACTGTGGAAATGGAGATACATCGTATCAATATCGTTCAATTAGCCAACATCAGCTATCTGCTCTCGCGGATCCTCTAATCATTCATTTTGATTATCATAAAGGAATAACCGTTGGATTACGGCAATTTAATTAAATTCAAGCAAAACGGCAACGTTGTCCGTGAGTGTGTTTGTGGGTAAGTATGGTAGCGCTATACGCTTGCCTGACTCGACTTAATGCTTTCTTTACGGTAAAGGTAAAAGGTAGAGCATAAGAAACCTCTCCAGGGTAAGGAATCGATAGATCGATAAAGTCGAAATCCGATACTCGATAACGAGAGGTGACAGGTCTGCGCTCTCTGGCTTCTGCCTTGGCTCGTGCCCCCAAGGTCTGCGACCGTGGGTTCAGTGTTGCCAATTTTTTTCAAAAGAAAATAAAGAACGGGTATACATAAACTTAAACTTATGTACTTATAAAAAAAATTACATTTACTTATTTTCCCTTTAAAGCAGTCGCAAACTTTTGAGCATGAACGCATAAATAAATTATATTTGCTTTTATGTAAAAACAAGCGGAAAGATCGATTGTGACGTTGAAAATGTTCAAATTCCACTCGCAGTCACTACGTAGATATTATTTGAAGGATTTTTATCTAAATTTCTCACTTTCCAAAATGCGAACAAAATTTACTCACAATTAGTAACTATGCCACTAGAGTAGAGACCCCATAGGAAAAATTTAGCAACTCATAAAATAATAATGACGCGCCGTTACACAGGAACCATAGGTGACTCTTGCGTGGTTTGTAACTTCCTGTATGTAAATTTTAGCCTGTGCGTTCGAATCGAAGCGCAATTTTTGAAACGAGTCGAAATTTTTCATCGATCGATTTTTCGAGGGGAAGGATCGCATTTTTTATCGTATATTTGATCATATAATCAAAATTTGAGGCTTTTAATAAAGTTTCGAATCAAATTTTTCGAAAATTGAATCTCGATTGAAACATTGAAACTTACGAGAAAGTTCGTCTCGATTGATCGCCGACTCCAAAATAAAGTATCTCGTTCAAAAGTTTCCATTATCAATTTCTTAGCCTTTTCTTGAACTTTTAGATAGCCTAAATGATATTGGATTGCTGCCACTTTTAACTGGCAGCAATCCAATATCTCAAAAATTGATTCCTTCTAATAGAATTGATAACGTGAGAGGTCCAAAATTTATAGTCTCCTCTATGTTTAAAATGCAATTTTTCTCAAGTGTGTAGGTCCATAAATGATGATTAAATTTTAGTTGAAAACATAACGGCAACGCTGCATTGATATTGATAAGCCTTTCTGTGCGCGCTCCGATTTAATGTGACGCACACGCACTGCCGCAAAGAACACTCTCGATTAAAGAGGAAGGCAGTTTCAGTTTAATTTCACATAAGTCAGGAATTGAGAAAAATCAAAATAATTGCCCTTCACTGAAATTCGTGAAGTTGTAGTTTCATACTTGTAATGATTTTTTTTTCTTCTTCTTTTAAAATGATCATGTGAGGCGTATAGTTTCAAAACCAGCAATATCCGCTTTCCTTGATTTTTGGAAAACCATAAAAAACTGCGCCGCCTTGCTAATGCGATGCAATAGAGTTGACAGGAGTTTTAATGAGTACCATACACTGAGTCTCCTTGATAGACTCTCTAGAATTTCTTTTAAAATCACGAAATCCACTTTTCATAGATTCAGCCCTTATTTCTATTTTTTTTTTTTTTAGATTTTGTTGGATTTGATCCCAACTTCAGGGGTTTACTTTACTTACCAACATTTTCGAGTTTCATTAAGAACGAGGAATGTGGTGTGCTTATTACTGCTTATACTAAAAATGTCTGAAAATTTTTAAATGTAGCCTAATGAAAAAAGAAACTAAAGTTCGCAATTTCCCACCTTTTTTGTGATAAAACGATCTCTAGGATCGTGAGTGGAGGATTTTGCATGGAGTAAATAATCCATACGCATGCCACCGAGGCATTTTCGCGGAAATTCTTTTATACATATCCTTTGGGTAAATTCCCTAAATTTGTTGAGTTACTAACTTCGATAAAGAAAGACTCAGATTATACGCGACTCGGCCTAAGCAAAACTTATGAAACTAAAACGTCGCAAAAAATAGTTTATTTAGTCCGTAGGTCTCAACTTAATTCAATGTTAATTGCTCAGGTAAACAACGGACCTGATACAACAGCAATAGTTGTCTCTGATCTATTAACGACTAATTTAGTTTCTTCGAAGTTTCGGATTAGTATTGTCCAAGTTTGGTTAGGGGTATGAAGGAAAAAATACGCTAAGTGGAAAGAAGTGTAGGGAGGGAGAAAGAAAAGAAAGCAGGAAGCAGGCAGGGTTGTTTAGTGGGAGGTTGAAAAATTGATTGCGAGCTATCCGAAACTTTCCTCTTTCGAGATCATCAATTTTGCCCGGTGCATCACGATACCCCGCGAATAAGGCACGCCTACGGTGGCAGCAGGCTGGGTTGTGCTGAAACGAATGAATTTTGCCTGCAGACGATGGATAAAGTTCAGCGTTGCCAGATTTAAGGCTTCAGGCCAACGAGCTATACAGAGCTATAAGAGCATATAACTGACGTTGAGGATTTTCAACAAATCATAAATTGGACTGGATTCCTGACATAACCGAAATGTTAAATAGACCTTAAAAACCTAACCAAAGCGCAAAAAACATAATAATGTTCAAAATTCTTGTTCCAAAAACATGAAACTTGGCATGAATGTCGGCTATATCAGTACTTTGAATGTCTCGAAGTTCCAAAATATTATTTAAAAAATGAGCGTTTTACGCAAGAAAAAAAAAGCCCGGTTGGAGGTATCGTTTTAGACCCCCTCCTTTCTTGGGCTCACAAGGGGTGACCTCAACCTAAAAATCCTCCACGCTAATTAATCTCTATTATATACTGCCACTCTAGATAAATGTATTGATTCATGCGATACATTTTCGATAATAATCAAATATGTAGTGATATTAACCTGAAATATGACAACGCTGGTAAAGCTAAAAGCAAAGGAATGGACGCTTAACTTACATCAGTGGCGGCAGCAGCAGCAGCTGAAGAGGGGACAGGGAGGGCGACGGCGGGATCAGCAGCAGACGACAGTGGAGGCTGAGATTCAGTGCCGGTATCTGGCTCAGCGGCTTTCTCCTGCTGAATCTGACTTTGACTTTGACCATCGGACTCAGTCTCGGGCTCAGACACTGGGGCCGGGGCCACGACAGAGGTCTGGCCGTGGCCGTTATTGTGACTCCTGTTCCTCAGCGCGGACGGCGGAAGAGCCGCTGACTCCTCTTCATCACCTCCGACTCCCCCTCGCCCTCCCTCTCCACCCACGCCCTCTTCTCTTCCTCCATTTGAGTCAGCGGTGAACTCGAAATTCGATGTCGTTGGATCACCACCTGGATAATCACTCGTACTCTCCGCTTCTTCTGTGTCACCGGTTCTCAAATCGGGAACCGACGTCGTCAAAACCTGAAACATGGACCGAGCATACATTGCAAAATTAATCTTAAAATTCTTCACAGAAAATTCATCTCTTCTTAACATTTCTAAGCATCAAGATACGTTCGACATACGCTGTGAAACACGCACAATTCACGAGATAAAAATGTCCGCGATAACCACCCTCCCCTCCCCATCAAAAGTGTTAAGAAAGGCGTACAAATATTATCGTTGGTATCAAACCAGTGAGCCAACGAATTTTACGAACTGCAGACACATTCACTAACAGACCCTCCTTACATTATGGAGAGGATTTAATTGACACATTTACCCTAATTAAATCTCAACATTTTGTTTGAAACCTGCGGCTTAGATGCAGGAGAGTGAGCTGTTGTGTGTGTAATCCGAATTTTCGACCCGCTTTCCTCCAGCCTCTGTATTTTTTCCACGTACTGAGTCTCCACTGGTTCGATATTTAAAGGTTAGGTTTATTTCAGTTTTTCGAAGTAAAAATTGATGTTGAAATGTAAAACGGACGCCGCATTAGGATTCAGGCGTACACGCTTGAGAGCGCATTTTTTTTTTTTTTTTTAATTTAGAGCTAGCTCATTCATTTTGAGCATCGGGTTCTGACAAGCAGCGGCATCAACTTCTAAAATTCATCAATTAAAACGCATCGGTGAGTGGTTGGTTAGCAACGAAAACTCCGTTTTAACCAACCGCTCACTGATGCGTTCTGCGGTGCGTTTTGATACTTTTGGAAGCAGACACCGCTACTTGTCAGAACCCGATACTTAAAATGCGTGAGCTGTAATCAAAACATTATAATTCATCGAAGAGTTAGAAGTGTGGTTCACGGTGAGATTTCGTTAGCGAATATGACTGCAGAACCGTTCTCTTGGTGAAGTATTAGTCTTACGAGGTTGACTTGTGTTGACTCAGCATCATTGTTAACTTCCAAAACTCTCGAGCAGAGACGGAGGAGGAGAGCGGCGTGGAGTCGCAGACCCGTATATAACATTGATTGAATCGTTACAATGAAAAGCGGCAGAGACACCCTAGTAAAGTTTCTAATTCGGAGCGAATCGACGCGACGCGCGTGTGTGATGCTGTGTTGCGTTCGAGCAGCGTATATTTCATTCGACGATACGTCGCGTTTTGTCTTGCATCGTTCTGATTCAGGTTTCGTTAATCCCACCTCGAGTCTCGTCTCTTCGAGAGCGTTTTTCAGGTACAAGCGTTCCTGATATGTTTAACGCTCAGCGCGACGCGACGCGGCGGGTGGACCTGATCTCCCTCGCGCGATCCCGACCGCGGGAAAGATGAATTATGGGCTTAAGTTGAGTGCGGAAACTCGATTATTATGGTCGTAAGTGTACTCCTTCGTTCCGGAATCATCCATTCCTTCCCTTTGTTGTCAGGTCGAACAAAATATCGAGCGGTATTCATGAGCAGATCATCAAATATCGAGCGGTATTCATGAGCAGATCATCTGCGGCCTGGTCATTTTAAGATAGTTGCAGAAACGTAGGCGCACCCAGACCGATAATCTTTGGAACTTTTCAGCATTATTTCTATAATGATACAAAGTGGAAATTAATGATAAACGAATCCAAGTGTTGGCTTTTCATCGAGGAACGCTTAGTATTCAAACTTTTAAGCGTTTTAAAGTCAGAGGCAAGTTTCGCGTTTTCATTTGAAGGCATGAAAACTGAATATTCGCCAAAGATTATGGTCCAGGTACGCCTGCACTTTTGAAGCGAACTCTACTAACATGATGGAAATCTCGGTTCATTTTGAGCATTTTTATTTTCGGTTCACCATTTTGAGAAGTTCGAAACTATCCCTTTGCAAAACTTTTCGAAATGCGCAAAGACAGAAATAAGTCAGTCATTTTTAATAGACACCAAAAAAGACCGAAAAAATGCTTCACTGGTTCTAATAAGAATTAATTTCCATTCTGATAGTATTATTCTGTGCAGGTTAAATTGCTCGTTAAGGGCGCAATGGAACTCTTACGCGTTATTTTATGTAAGCAGAAGAACTATCAATATAAACAGAATGTTTCAGAAGTCCTGGCCACCCGGCACCTCCCCCCCCCCCCCCCGTATCTCGAGAACGGTGCGAAATTTTTGAATTCTGTAAAAACCGAACATAGGGTTTACGGGGGTGAACTTTTACGTGAGAGGGTTCATTTTCCTCTAACCCCCCCCCCCCCCCCCCCATATTGAGAGGAGTTCTTGCACCGAAAAAAAAAAAGTGTTAAATTAACAATGGGGGTTGATAATTTTACAATCCAGTATCGCAAAAAATCGTGACAGCTATATGTATTGTTAACTTTTGAAACACTTGGATTGTAAAATTGTCAAAACGGCTGTATTGGAGAATTAACAGAAAATTCAGCTGACACTTCAATCTGGATTGCAAAGATTTCAAAACGGCAGTTATGAAATAGCAAGTCTAAATGCTGATTGTTCAATCGGGGCTGTAAGTTTTTCTTTCTAAAAATATCTAAATTATATACACAGGTAGAAGGAACTTCAATCCAAAATGAAAACTTAACAATTTTGTGGATTGTCAAATTTATGATACAGATCTTCAGAGTGACATTTTGCTTGGATTGTAAAATTACCTATCTAGGATTATCTCATTTTTTTTTTTTTTTTTTTTTATTTTTCTTATTTTTTTTTTTTTTTTTTTATTTTTATTTTTTTATTTTTTTATTTTTTTTTATTTTTTTTTTGTTTTTTGTTTTTTTTTTTTTGTTTTTGTTTTTTTTTTCTTTGTTTCCCCCCCCCCCGGATGTCCCGGGATTTGAACCTGGGTAGCCGTAGTGATTGTCCAGCACTTTACCACTAGGCTATCACAGCAGATAATGATTCAGAGCATAAAATACGCATCTTAAGGCACAATTCCTTGCAGAGGAGCGTAAACTGCCGAGTGAGTACAAAACGGAAGAGTACTTCAAACTTTGTCAACCAGAGAGCGCAATCAAATGATTTTGCGTTCTAAAGATAAAATTTTACAATCCAAGAATTGATGATTTTTTATTCTAAATTGCACTTTTTACAATGCCAGATTCGGTTAATTTTACAATCCAAGGAATTGATGATTTTTCATTCTGAATTTCACTTTTTATAAAGCCAGGTTTTGTTAATTTTACAATCCAAGATTTTGTCAATTTTACAATCCAAGAAATTGATGCTTTATCATTTTGGATAGCAGTTTTTACAATGCCTGGTTTTGTTAATTTTACAATCCAAGATTTTGTAAATTTTACCATTCATGATTTGCAAGATTTTCCATTTGTACAGTTAGAATTGCAAAAATTTAGAATGTGACTATAACAACGAGTGAAGAATGTAATTTCAGCAACATTTTTTAACAAAACTAACAATCCAAAATGATAAAACAACAAAATCTCTGGCCAGCTAACTTAGCACCTAAGTGTTTAGCATTTCTAACAAAATAAAATTGTTCGTTTATCTACGCACACACTTAATTTTCCCAGACAAAATAAATGTAAATTTTACAAACAATGTTTTGTTGTTCCAGCAATCCCCTTTTTTTCGGTGTGGTCCTTGACTCAAAATTTTCATATCATAACCCCTAGCTACCTTGTGAAACATCATTGAAAAGGACGTAAACCGAAGGTTTTTGGTGAAAACCGAAGGTTGATATCGTTTTTAGTTTTGGAGATATCGAAGGCCAAAGTTCGATTTGGACCCATTTTCAAAAAATCATTACTCCTAATACTCCTATTTGAAAAGTTGGAATTTAAAAAAAATATTAGTCCAAACATAGACGGAGCCACCGCGTATAAGTATGTAAACATCAAAGTAGATTTTATAGACATTGTATGTTTCGTTGATGCATACGATTCCTGTATTATTTTGGAATCTTTGGTACACTAGAAACAACTATACACGGCAAATCCACAAATTCGGTTTGGATCCGCTCGGTGGAGATCTGGTACCAGAGGTTGTTTCAGAAGTGTACGCGCACTTTGGCCAGTAAACTACAGAATTTCCCAACCTCATATATTACGCAATAATAATGATGAATAAAAATGAATTCCATTGTTTAAATTCTATTGAGAAACGTTTTAAAACCAAATGGTTAAAGTCGCAGGCATATTTTCGGATTTATTTGAGGAATATATGAAAATTGAAAATTTGCCAAATATTATCGACGAGCTGTGTCTACAATTCGGTAACGGACTCTAAAACGGCAACCCAACCATAGTTATCAGACATGAGTTTTACTCGTATGATAAGAGTTGCCAGCTGAGGCAATGAAATTGCCACACTCTTCAGCTACACTGGCAGGCTGGCTGCAACCATTAATTGCTAGATTAGGCTATAAATTATAAAATCATCGGGATTAGTACCGGCTCTGATGAGATATAATAGGTATTGTACATGCGTAATCTGGCAACTACGACAACACCCAACGATTTCATTTGCGGGCCGTTCTATGGGATTCAAAAACTTGATGGGGGAAGGAGGAGGGGGCACGCAACTATTCTGCCCGTAACACACAATTGCTGAAAGTTAATAGAAACTTCCGCAGTGAATTGCTTCAAACGCGCCACCGCCACTTCCAATTCGATGGAATCGTTGTTACTCCTTCCCCTTTCTCACCTTAGATTTGATTTACAATTAAACTTTTCGATTTATATTTCCACTCGCTATCGCTTCGTTGTATAGAAACTGAACCCGTTAAAATTTAAAAACAACGTTCTTCATCGAGGGAAATTCTCCTCTATCGCCGCAATAAATTATATGTTCAAACGAGGATGATCATTAGTAGTGCAGCGTGCAATTTGACAACATTGTACTTTATCTATAGTATTACATATTAAACTTTTGTAAAAGATCGATTTACCAATCGACCTCTTGCAAAATAAAGCATCGATTCTGATGGAAATAACGATGCAATGATGCAAAGGATGTACTCAATCACTTGAATTACTGAAAGTTAGAAAAATAATAATAATAAAAACTACGTCTCTCAAAATTCGGGGTCTTTCTAACACCCCCTCACCCTTGGCATCAAACGATGGTCATTTCTTAGGCTCATAAGGGTTAAAATAACCTAGAAAAATTAATTTTCTTTATTATGCACTTTTCTTAATTTTTATGCTTCATTTATGATGCGACATCAATTAAAAAATCAAGCTGATTAAATTCGTTGTTGTAAGTACACATCACGAGGTTTTTCAGTTAATTAGATAATTCGCGCCAAAGCGCGAGTGGGAACGCGAGCGAGGAAATGAGCTTTTATGCGCTCCATAAACTGACGGTTACTCAAAAATAAGGCGGGGGAGAGCGAGAAGAAGAGGGCAAAATAGCGGTATAAAGAAGAGGAAGAAGAGGGAACATTTCAGTAGCCTTGCTCGTGGCACGAGAAAGTGGAAGTACAAACAAAGTATATTAGCGAGGGGGGGGGGGGGCTGTGAGTTAGCGGGCGGGCGTTTAGCCAACCACGGTGGCAAAGCTTACGGATTCCTAGTAAATTTAGTAGGTAGCGGTTTCGGGTAAAAAGGTGTAAAATTCTCGTCACTTGGTCACGAGAGTCTCGCCACTCTTGGCACTAAAAATCACAGCGTGCGTGTTTATCTCCCCTCCTCCTCCCCTCCACTCCCGCCAATACCCATCTCTAACGTTTTTGCTCGTTCTTAATGTGCGCATTTTTTGGCCAAATTACGAGAGTTAAACTTTTAATTTCATCGAGTAATTCTAAACGTCTGTCCTACAGCATTGGTTTTACGTTTACTTGTAAATTAGCGCTGCCGTCATCAAGAAGTGAAAAAATAAATAAATAAAAATAAAAATTGAAGGCTGTTAAAAAGGAAACCAGATAGAAATAAGAAATCTAATCGAGATTCTTTCAAAGTAGGTTTACAATGAGTCGTAAAATTTTGAGCGGTGTTAAATTTTAAATTCTGAAACACGTCGGGGGGTCAAGACAAAAGAGGGCAAGGCTATTCATTTTATAAATTTTTCTGTAGAAATACAATTTATATCGCATTTCCATGGAGAGGCCAAAAATAAATTGCTCAAAGTAATCATCAAAGAAAAGAACAAATTTTCGGGCTCTCATAAAAAGAAAAATTATTTTACTCACTCCTCACCAGTGGTGGCTCATGGTATGTCTTTTTGCTATTCGACCCTTTGCAAAAGTATAACTTTCTCAGGGATTTAGTGAATCTCCTGAAGATTGGTTATTTTACGTATTTTTTAATGGAGAGAATACATTGTTGCCACATTGCATAAGCCACTACTGCCCACTGAATGCGATCAAATTCATACATTGAAGCTGAAAAAATAGTAAGCTGCGTTGTGACATTCTCTGGGTGTCAGTTTTGTAATTTGCTGTTAGATATTGAAGTATACCAGTTAAATTCTATCATAATATAAGGCAGCGTCCTTTCGACGCTTAACAATATGATTAGTTGATGGGACATTCCAAGTGAAGCTGGATCATACGTTTAAAATGTTGATCATAACCCAGAAAAGGTTAGCGAGGGGCCACCGCCACCCCTCTCTGTAGACTGGACATATCTTTTTGTTACCATACATATCTCAACGAAATCACCACAGTTGGGGTTCAAAACAATCTTCTCCGGGACTTAGAACCAAATGTTTACTACCTTTTATTGGAGCGGGAGGGGGGTGGTCTCAATGCACCCTGAAGCTATCAAAATCTCACCAGAGAAAAATAGAGAGACATGAGCCGATTGAAGAGACGCCCAACGGCGATAAAGACTCATGGCAGTTGATCTACACCAACCACGTTCACAACCACTGCGTGCGCGCGCACGTTTTAAAAATTCACGAAAGTTGTACTCGCGGTTCTGTCTTGGCGAAGAGCAGCTTTGGCGCTTAGCTTGGGCTTGACGGCAAGGTCACGTGGTAGGCGGAGAGGGAAGCAGCATCGACGGCGCCACAGGGCGAATACGGGTAGGGCGGCGAAGGGAGGAGAAGGCGAGGGGGGTGAGTTGTACGATAAGGAGGTGTGTTGGATTGTTGATGTTGATGGTTGGATCAGGTCGCCTCTCTAAACCACTTTCAATTTTGCGAAAACGCCGATTCAATCCGATCCAAAGCATGGCAATGGCAGGCAGCAAGAGGCTAGCCGGCAAGGCATCCGTCAGCTCTTGTCCGCGAAGGGACTTTGTTTATAACTTTATTTTGAGATCACAAAACGTAGGAGCTTTCTCAAGCGCATGTGCTTGAGATGAAAATTGAGGTCCCCATCCCGTCTCCCGCACCCTTTCTCCCCCCAACAAGATCGGTCCTTTTTACCGACGTGTTTGGCGTTTCGGCCGAGGTGCTGCACGGTGCATGCGTCGACCAATGAAAAACGAACAGTCTCACATATCCGCACGTCTAAGTGGAATACTCATTAAAGCGCATTAAAGTCAAATGAGCGGGGCGCAAAACGCTAGCCACAGGTATGGTGCGATAAGTTCTACACCGTTGCCACATTATAGAATGTTACGGTACAGTCGCGTGCGGTAGATATGAAATTGAGGAATAAGGCAATACGATTGCAAAGATGAAAAATTCAGGGACCCCTCTTGAAAAAAACTCTTATATTCTACTTGCTAAGCGCAGATTTTTGTCTAGGAATTTTTGAAAATTAGCAGGTTTATCGGTTAATTTTCAATGATTTAAAAACTCTTAGGGCAGACAGTACCTACCTTATAACTTGCTGGTACCGCACGTCCCAGTTGCAGTGAAAAACAACTTTTGTTATCAGGTTTTGGTGCAATCTGGAGACGTTCGAAAACAGTTCCGATGTCCCAGTGATATGAAACACGTCCGATTACCGATTACCGATTCACTGTTTCGTCACTCGAACCTCAAAATTTCCTTCCACACCGGGACTCGCCTCATGGGTGGGTACTGAGAAAGAGAGAAAATTTCCAACGGTGTGACCGAAAACTCACCAATGCTTTTGAAACGCCCAGAAATGTTCGGTCTCAGTTGCTACCTCAGATTTGCACTAAGCTGGTAGTAAAATATACTTCATGGTCTCGTATTTTGAATGAACCGACAATCAGGGGTCAGTTTTGCGATAATGCATCAACTCTGAACCAATCACTTGTTGGTCACATCTGCGCCTGTGAGTGTGAAATTTCTTGCATTTTTTATCGCATATACTCCGGTAGAGCTTGTTTCAAAAGTTAAGGTGGAGCTATATACGAGCTCTGACGCCTTGGTGACTGTATACTTTCATTTCTTCGAATCAAAACAAACTTCCTGTAACTTTGACACTGTGATTCTGATGAGAAACCAAAGCTCACAAATTATTACTATACAATTATTTCATGCAATTTATGAGTAATAACTTGGGACGGATCCCAAAGATTATCTATGAGCTCCACCTTTACCTAAGATTTTGACTTAACGAAAACCCTAGCCACAGTATCTCAATCATCTTAACTAGAAAGAACTTTCAAGATCTCTACAAATGACACAGATCATTTTTTTCTTCTTTAATAGTAGCAGGTGCCAAGTTCATCAAGAGGGTTATTACGAACGTTCAAATCGCAACAGACCTGTGTCAAAAGCTATCCAAAGCTAACGTTCACGTTATGCGGGCTACTAATTTCGATACGATTAAGGTCGAATGACGGCAATTTTCAGGAATGTGGTTTCAATGAAGATGCAAGGGTCCAGCGGGCTGATTGTTTACTTTCCCGTTGAAGCGGCAGGAAAGACTGTCTACGAGTGACATTGGTCTAGAATTGTAAGGCTTGACTGTTGCTATGGTATAAGCGGTAACCATAGATATATTGCCCATTTTTAACAGTTATCCATGAGTAGCCTTCATAATACTGCCAGGAACAGAAACTAACGGGAAACGTTACTATGGTTACCGTAGCAACGACCAATCCCTATAATGCTCGACCAACAGCGTCACTCATAGGCAGTCTTCTATCGGATTAACGAAAAATTAAACGATCAGCCCGCAGACATGCGGGTGATGAATAGTAAATAAGATCTTGAAGTTCTTTTGTTATGCCATAGAGCTTAGAGATCTTTCTACTCGGCATGCTGAGCTTGAAATGAATTCGCTTAACGATACATAAGCTACGTTTTTCACAATTGAGGGTTAAGGCGCGGCATGTATATTATCACATTGAATAGTTATCTATTCCTACATGGCAGTTACTATTTTTTTGTCCTACTCTAGAAATTGAAGTCGAGCTTACTGCAAAAATTCATTTCACCATCCTCATAGTCTAGACTTCATTTCCATACCTTGTGGTCGGAGCTAAAACCAACCACAAGTGTGGTATAAAAATCATCAATCATTTTCCATGGGTGGAGCAAATTAAGGATCCAATGGTCAAAATACGAGTTTCAGCCAGTTTAAGTTCTGAAAAACATAAAATTTCCTACCTTATATCCATTTTTTCTTTCCCTTTCAAAATGAGTGTCAAAATTGATGATTTTTTTGTGAGGATCGTCACCCTTTCAGCTGAATCATGCCTACTCTAACGCGGCAACGTAGCACTTGAGATTCTCGTTGCAACAGTTCCAGGTTCCGATGTCGGATAGAGGGCAGCTCGTGCGTATTATAATTTCCGTTTGTTCCTCCGCTTGATCGCTGCTCCTTCGCCCTTTTACCGGCTATTATTTTCGATCGCATATTCGAGACCAAACGGAAGAAAAAGAAGAAACAAGAACTACGACTCTCTCTCTACGTGAACGTGAGATGCTAACGTAAAAGAAGGACGCCACACGTTATTTACGCTGTTTTTACAATCAGTGGCTCTACCTGAATAGAGCCTTAGTGTATGAGTAGAGACCCCAACAACTATTGCAAAAGCAGCGTATATCACGCTTGGCGCTTACGGCGTTTTTCCTTAGCACGGCTGACAAGGGCTCGATGGACTTCAATAAATTTCATCGGATTAGATTGTTTCAGTTTCTCCACGAAGAAATACTGATCAAGACTTGTAATTAGACCTGGGAGTCTATTCTAATTTATCTTTAAGAGCCTGTGCCGTGAAAAATGCAGCATCCGTATCAGACGATGGTTTCAACTCTGATTGTAGGGGCGTGATTTGGGGGGAACCAGCAACGCCCCAAGCCTCGAATTTTTGTGGAAAACTTAGGATTTTTTCGAAGAAATCGGAGGCATTTTTACAATTTTTTTGAGATTGTTAGAAAGTTTTCCCTGCCCCCGGAAATATTTGAAATTACATTCCTGTCTGATTGAGAGGGTGGTGTTAACGCCCAAGTTTCATGGTTTCATCTAGAACATTCGGAAGAGTGGAGAGTTAATGACCGTTAGTTCACCGTCAAGTATAGAAGTCTTATCAATTATCTAATTGTTTTACGACAGTTGCAGTCCTCAGTTTGTATCAATGTAATGAATTTATAAAGTTAAATAACTGTGGTAGTAAAAGATCTTTCTTGTTCACAAATACATTTCATTCCGTTGTTGTAAGTTACTCGACTCAAGCGATTCCGTTTTGGCCATTCCTCCTTTTTCGTAAATTACAAGCCTTACGTTCTCGTTAGAATATACATACACTCACACGAGCAAACCTATTTTTTTAATGTAGCGTTGGATTTGGAGAGGGGTTAAGACGGATTTTCATCTTCTCCCCCGTTAAGACAAAATTTTACACAATCCATCTACGAGGGGATATACATTCGAGGTGATTTTGGGCTTTTTTGTTCAAAAAGCAGGATTTGACCCACCTGCGCGACCTTCTTGCCCCCCCCCCCCATCATTCTCTCTCTCCTTAAATTATTTCTAGATCTTCTTCTCATTTTATTCACCCTTTTTTCTAAAGATAGCCTCGGTTTACCTGAGTAACATTGGAATTAGCAACCGAAGCAATTAGTTTCGAAAATTAATAAGTTTCTTCATAAGTGATGAGCTCATGGTAATATAACTATGTAATTTAGTTCGTTCACATTCCATTACATTAAAGCCATTAAACTGTCAAAATATTGTACCAAAGTCGCAAGTTTTGGAGCGACATTTTGACGTTATAAAACCGTGAAACATGCAAGGATTAAAACATTTATTTGCTTATTGCTGAGAGGTGGATCTAAAGATGTATTTTGCTATCTCTCTGATTATTCGAACCCAGGTGTTAACAAGGGACAGAAATTGGGGACGAACTCGTAACGATCCGATGGTCTCTTCCTCTATCATTTCCAAACATTTTTATTTAGATGTTAAGGTGGAGAAGGAAATATTCCGCTTAGTACAAAAGATCTGTTTTAATCACGAACGTATACATTATATTGATTTTAAACCACTGAGCTTTGTAAATTTATCAGAATAATCTTGAGAAACATAGTTGGACTTTGCCCAAGTGCAATTGATCATTCGGATATTTGCCGAAAGATTTGCCAAAAATCGATGGAAGAATCTTACCGTAATTATCAGATCCTGTGAGAAGGAACGTCAAATTATTCTTAAAGCGTCTCTTTCCCTCTCTCTGTCTTTTCTTCATGCCACCAAATTTTTAATGAGTCAATTAAAAATTCACGGCAACACTCAGGTTGAAAATCAGGATGATCAAGAGAGAACGAGCAGATGATCTCAGACAGCAAATGCTTGGATTGCAGTTAGAATTTCTTCACATAACTTAATTACTGGATTTTAATTTTAGTGGCATCTTTTGAAGACACGTTATAAAATTTCTTTGTTTTCAATCAAGAACAAAGTAGTCGTGAACTGAAAAAAACTAGATCCTGCTCTCTGAAAAATGAGACAATATCTTAAAAAAAACTCCTTGCACGTTAATGTAATTTAGTTAATTTTTATAAACTAGTTACAAACAGTTCCTTTCCGGTGACTTATTAAGCATACTTTCTACGATTCTTCTCTTTGAGACTGTCTGTTCGAGTTGAAATCAGAACTTGTCTCTGAAATATTATTTTACTGACAATGAGTATATTCACAAACGAGACATGTAGTCTTTCGGCTCTCGTAAGAAGTAATTCCATGGCACACAGACCCCGTTTTTTCATTGCTTATCACACTTGCATAAATGCAAGCCACGTTCTCTCGAAACAGCTCGACAAGATTCCAGTTCCGTGAAATTGGCACCATGTTGCCACAGAAAGTATGACAGTCACCACCACCCTCTCATGTCTACTTCGTCGTCGTACGTTTCTTCAATTAATTTTATGCCCTTGATACATTTTGTCTTTTTAAAGAAATTGAGTACAAAATCATGCTTTGTTTTTGTTTCCGTGTCGTTTGTAATAGATACTACCTGTAGTCCTTATTCGCGAACTTTGGCAACAAATGCTTGTCGCAGAGTACACCACTCATTAAATCCAGTCCCAAAAAGAAAAAGAAAAAAAATGTGAAACCCCAGTTTTAATTGCGATGGGTTTATGATGTCTTATTCGCGGTGGCTGTGAAGTTAGCTTTCAAATAGCGAGAATTACTCCGGGGAAGAACGAGAGTTAAGTTCAGACAGCGCACAGTGAAGCAAACCTTAGATCATTTTTAACATCTAAAGTTTTTGTTTTACGCTTCAGCAAATTTTCTCGCAAAAAATGTTTTCTAACTTGTTTTAAACAGGAAAATCAATGAAAAAACTTTTTTCGTTTGTTTTAATTTCTTGTTATCAATTGTTCATGATCTTGATTTTTGTTAATTCGCATAGGCGGATCCAGCAATCTGGCAACAGCGCATTCCTCTTATTTGAATGTATGATTAACAATCGATTCTTGGAGGGGCTACAGCTTCTTGACAAATCGATTATTTCTCATGCAATCAAATGGGGGAGAATACACTGTTGTCAGATTGCTGGATCCGCCAATGTTTATTCATGAAACGACGGCCGGAAAAATCCATATTCTGATCCTCTGTGTGTCGCCACGTAGCCGTCACTTCGGGCTCATTCAGAAATGTCTTCATCAAGGACTCGCCCGGGATTTTGCGCCGAAAATCTTCGCGCACTCGGTGAAGGTCAAGAGATAATTTCTTTCTTACTGCAAGGAGGTAATTCCTCCCCTCCTTACTTAATTTCTTAGTTGACTGATTTAGTGCGCTGACCAGTGGGGTAGCGTGCATCCTGACAACGTTGATAATATACGTTCCGTAGAAAAGGTCGAATAGGTCTATCGAGTACTTTTGCTTCACCAATCTGACTCTTTTCTTTTACTGACGAATTCCTATGAATAGAATAGTGATGCGCACACGAGATACTCTGAAGATCCGCTTGCACCAAAAGAAATAAAAAAATTAAAAAAAAAATCATAAATTCTAATAAAATTACGAGAATCACAACGATTTTTGAACCACGGAGAGTCTTGTCTTTTTATCAGAAAATTCTGTTCTTACGATCAGAATATGGTCACAATACCAGCATTTTCACAAAATTGTTAAAAGCTATGGTACAAACTCTAAAATTCTGGTAACAGCTCAGCAGTGAACCATCCCTTACCTCCTTTTCGAGGTGGGCCAAAAGTCCCGGCATCCCTCCATAACTTTTGAACGGCAGCAGTTAAAAGAAGCAAACTTTTGGGATGTTTATAACTTAAAAAGAACTATCTTTTGAGAGGGTCAAAATATTGGTTGTTGGGGTCTCCCCCTTAAAGAAAGTAAGCGATTCAAAATTTAACTCAAAATTTTCAAACGTCACCCTAGCTCTATCTTGTGATACATCATTTGAAAGAACATTAAATTCTAAGACTTTTGGTGCAAACCGGAGGTCGATATCGTTTTCCATATTCGATATATCGAAGGTTAAAGTTCGATATGGACCTATTCTCCAAAAATTATTACTCCACTGTGATATACAGGAATTTGATACCGGAGAAAAAAATGCAACTTTGACACAAATTCAGTAAAAAGTAGGATTTATTGCCTCCGAAAGTTGTTAACGTTTAGGCCCCTGGGAGCTTATCTCAAAAGCTCTGTGGGACGACTCCTATCGTGTGATACATCGATCGAAAGGTCATTGAAATCCGATCATTTTGGTGCAAATTAAAGGTTGATATCGTTTTTCACATGCGAGATATCGAATTTCAAAGTTCGATTTGGAAAATTCAATATCTCGAATGTAAAAATGATATCGACCTTTTTGCGCCAAAATGCTTAGAATTCAATGAGAGTGCTACTATCGGTTAAACATTGTGAAACTTGACGCTTGCTTTGGTAAACCGTCTTTATAAAGTGTCCGTTTTTAAGCTACCCACAAGAAGCCTTTACCCAACGGAACTCATAACGATGCTTTCATAGCAACAGCCAAGTCTCGACAAATATCATCACTCAACGACAATCTTAACGATGGGTTTATAACGGTGAAGTAAATGATTTGCCCTTGGGTTTCTCTTCATGGTGTACCGAATATTATAAAATTATGGTAAAATTGTATTTAGCCAAGAAATCCCCTCGAGCTGGACCCTCCTAAAATGTGTTTTAGATTGAGCTTTTGGCTTTCCTACGATAATCAGAACACCACTACAATCAAAACGCATACTAGATACCATTCAAAAGTACTACAGTGAAATTTTCGACGGCCCTCGTTTTAGACGAATAAAATAAACAAACGTAATTTTCGTGGCCACGAAAAAAAAACAACAAACATCGTATTGTACGCTCTTTAATGAAGAGGTCGTGAGTATAACCGAGAGCAAAGAATGGAAACGGATTTCTGATGGGGCTCCAGCTCCAAGCATGAATGAGCTTATAGTGTTTGGGCCCTTGCATCTCAACACTTCAACTTCACCACTCGCGTCGTATAGTCGGATACAGGAATTTGTCTTTCTCTCCTTCTCTCTCCTATATCTCTCGCCGCTTTAACACGTGTGTCAGAAAAGCGTAGCACATGGGGTCATCACGTGACTTCAGCCCTTATTACCGTCCTTTTCTAACGCGGGCGCTCACATTGGAGGAGAAAGACGGTGAAACACAAATTCGTTTATCCGCCTATGACTTGCGCGTTGGTCACCAGCCACACATGTTTCTAGGGCCTTTATTCACACTCTATAGCAATGATGCCAGATTTCCTACAAATGACCAAATTTTACATTAAACTCAAATGGGATATAGTTATCCGCAAAATGGCAACACTGCACTCGAGGCAAAGCGATCGCTATGTCGTGTTGCCACATTATATACAGCTCTAATTGAATCGTTTTCATAATAAAAAGACCTCAGTCCATTTGAAGAAGAGCCACGCAATCCATTAGACATCATGCATTGCAGAGCTCATGTTATAAAGGGCATGGGCACTTTTTACAGTATAACTGAGGCAGGCTCCGTAAGAAAGAAGTATACAAAACATCAGCTGTGTTCTTGCGATGAAACTATTTCTTCAAATTGCTTCGAAAGAGCATGGATTATGTTTGTTTTATTCCTTTTTCCAGAAACTGTTTCATCAATCAAATCATATTTTAACCGTACGATCTAGCAAAGATGCCGCATCTTAAAACGCCGCAGTGCACGTTAACCGCATTGTATTGTTGCTTCGACGAAGCCCTAGCTAGGAACTTGCCTATTTCTCTATCTTTCGCATATTTGAACGCATATTATCTGGCAGGGCCGAATTAAAACACGTTCATTAAATTTTCCTCGCAACTTCCTCATTTTTCGATGGCCTTTTGAAATACATGGAGAATGAATAGAGGGTGTTTCATAATCCAATATATATTTCACGATTCCCAATTAACCTTATTTGCCCTAAATCTTCCTCCAGTTTGGTCCTCACCCTTTAATAAATGTATCCTCCATGTAATTATGTAATTCAAAAATTTTGATTTCAAATGATACTTTTTAAGTCGAGGTAGTTTCGGGGAAAAGTCGAGCAACATGTTAAAATTCGACCCTTTAAAAATAAAATGGAATGTGTTCCAGCAAAAATAAACTGTCCAAATTATTACACCCGCGATAGTTATACCAAAGCCAACCCATGGTGACGCATACAATCTGGCAACGCTTTATTCAATCCATTCAAACCAATGCAAGAGATCGATATTTTGCGTGGGTTTTATTGGATAAATTGCATTATTGCCGGATCGCAAGCTACGCCAGTGATGCAAAATGAGTAGGAAGCTGAGAGTGATGGTTTCTCTTTCTCTTTTTTTTCCCGTGTGAGGAGAAATTCTCCATGGACCGGTTTTGTTCAATTTCTATTAATTGTCGCGAGAGACAAAAAAAAGAAGAAGAACGGGGGAGAAAAAATTAAAATAAAAAAAAATCTACGACCAAAATATTTTGGTGTTCGGATGACTAAACATAGTCACAGAGGTGAGCCCTGGTCCTCTGCTGCTCATAAAGACGTCTGTGGCGTAAGCGGACGATCTAATATATTACGCGTCCGGTAACTCGCCAAAAAAATATTATGTCGACTTTCTGCTGGAAGCGCTGCACCGTTGCCAAGGTTTACGACTCTGATCATCTTCCTCCAATTTTTTCTGAGGAACCGTTCACAGAAAACAAGCTCACGGTTTAACTGACTATTACAGTTGCCGAGAGTGACGTCATACAATTTATGAGAGTAAGTAAATGAAAGACATCTGTTTTTTCTTCTTCTTCTTGTTTTTATATTTTCCAAGATAATCCTAATATGATTCGCCACCAATTCTACCTGCATTTTCAACCATAAAATTTATATTTTTCATCGATCTCATATTTTTCTGTAAAGGAGCAAATGCATGTGCGAGAGAAGTTTATATCGGATAGTCTCAAAGCCTCCCCTCTCCCCAGCATTATTCAATTTTATGGCAACTTGGTCAAAAACGGGTGGTGAAGAAAATGAGTTTAACTAAGGTAATGTACACAGGAAAAAACGGAGTCGATTTCACAATTTTAATGTTATAAGTAGTGACCGCAAGATGATAAAAATCAATGCAACGAAACGGGATGGTATAAATTAAGAAAACATTACTCTTGAACTGACATCTGAATTGTTAAATCAACCCATTTGTCTGTAACATTAACAACGATTTTGTTGATTTGCAATTCTTGTCGTTAGTTTAAGAATAAAACTGTAGGGTGTTGAAAAACTGTTCTTGAACCATTTAAAGGCATATTCTGTAGGTTAAAATAAGATTCTTTTTTAAAGTAAACATGTGTCCATAAATGCACCCCTTCCGAGTTACAGCGTTGCAAAGTTTCCGGGAAAAAAGTTTGAAAATGTTGTAGCCTTCACGGAAATGGTTCAAAATTCACGAAAATTGGTGAAACCGAATATTGTTACTCGTTTATTCATTTATGAGCTCAAATTAACTCCACCGCTTCTCTGAGAGGCGCTGGAGGGGAGGGGGGTTGCATACATTTTTAGAGGCTGTAACTTGGAAGAGGTGCATTTTTGGACCCATGCGTTTATTGCCATAAAAAGTATTTTTTTTCACCTGTAGAGTACGCCCTTAAAAGGTTTGGGAACAGTTTTTCAACACCCTGTATTACTTAAGCATCTCACTTCCTTGAATTAACTTTTACCATTAGAATTAATGAATCAACTATTTTTTTTCTTTTTCAGTTCAACAGACCTTTCATCACTCCAACCTTTATGCCTTACCTCATCCTACCTCACCGAGATTAGTGTGACTGGATTGGGAAAAATTGGATTAAAAGCTATCTGAAGTTATAAGAACGTGCCTGTTGTATACCAGGTTGTGAGAGACACTGAACATGTGTTTCAACATATACATGTATATTGTATGTGTCGATCAGTGACATCGAATTCTGCAAGTTTTATAACAACAACAAACCCAAAACTGAATTAATTATTTAAATTATTTCGCTTTTGGATTGACGATCAGCAATGGCTCGGAATAACCTTTGACTCTTGAAAAGAGATATGATTCCAATGATTTATTCAGTTCATAGTAGGTTCTATTAAATTGTGCTGAAACCAATAAATACCTATTTAGTCATGTTTCTAAGCAGTTTTAGCTGTTTCAATTATATAATTTCCATGCAATCTACCGGCGTCAAGAAGGGCTGTATAAGTACAGAATGTCAGACGACCATGTGCAATGCGGTTGAGATAATAATAATTGCGGGTTACCTACCTCCATGGTGGAGTACGCAGGGTTGCTGTTGGCAGGGGCTTGAACGATAAGCGTTTGAATGAAATTTACTCTCAAATTCCCCTCCACTCCTAAAATTGGAGGTCTGAAGGGGACTCAAGCCTCCTGACCCCCTCCTCCCACCCTCCATGCATATTGCACACCCTCTGAAGGACCGTCTGCCATTCTATGTGCCGCGTTGAGAGAAAACGTACCGCGCTTTTCAGGCTTTCTCGGTCTCTATCGATAGCCTAGGGTTCTCTCATCAATGCCCATGTACTTTAAAGCAACGCAAGGAAGCTTGAAAAACATGATTCGAATCACTGTGTGTTGCACTACAGTACACGGGAATGGAAGGGAACAATTACACCTTAACTCTAACCTAAAGATCCTCCACATCGCCCTCGGTTACGCAGGTCACCCATTAGACCACCACTCTAGATAAATGTAAAGCTGTTCGGTTAAAAACGGATGAAAGTATCGTATGTGTCTCACGGTGAATATGAAGTGCAACATCTTGCGTAAAAGGTGTAGGGGGGGGGGGGTGCAGAGATCATACATTTGAACCGTTTCTAGAGCAAATGCCAGAAACTTTGTGAAAGTGCGAGTGTTGGAGCCTGGGCAGTTTCACCCAGGCCAATGCGTCCTCGCGCCGCGCCGCGCGCAGGTGAAGCTGAAGCTGTAAGGTTCAATCCATCCTCAATCGACAGATAGAGTCTTCATGAATTGGAGCCATTACATGCAGAACGAGCGTTTGAAGCTTGACTGGTAGGCTCTTCCCTAAGAGTTTGCTTATGAAGCTAATTGAAATATTCCATTAAGAGCACACTTCATGTTTCACCAGCTTCGTTGGCAGCGCGTCCCATAGCTTTGCAGTCGTGGCGCCGCCTCACTTGCTCGCGTATTATAACCCAGAAGTGGCTTCAAGCATAATTGCAATTCCGCGTTCTACATTCACGCGGTGGTCATCTCCTCTTTGTGAAATCTATTCTAATCATCCAATAAGGGTATAAAACAATCCATCTATTGCTTGCCCCCCCCGGTATTCCATTGCCCCCCTCTATCGTAAAGCACCAGCCATCGTAAACCTCTGACCCAATTACCGTATAGTTCTACGGTCCACAAAAGTCATGATGTAACGCACACAGAGACGCATCGCGACTGTAATATAATTCATCCGGCTTGAATTCGACGTTACGTAAATCACTTGAATAGAATCAAGAATTTCCTGTACGTGTGTATACGATTGGATTTTCTTATTTTGCACGTGCAAACTATACCGACCCTATATGCACATAGGAGTCGTATAGTGAAAGAGATTTAAACGACGTCGTGAGAGTGTAACTTTGTTTGATCGGCTCTCAATTCGTGGGCTCTTAAAGAAACTTTGGAGAGGGGGCTGAAGCAAATTCAAACCGTAGCGATTATAAACCTTAAGCGAAGCCGAACCATTACGAGTGGTGACGGTTGTGAATTAAGACATATCGATTTGTCGTCTCATTTTAAACTTGTAGGGAACAAATTGATACTTGAAAACTAATGGGGCTCTAGCAAACTCTTGCTACGGGTAATTGAAGAGTTAATTCTTCCATAAAAACCTGTTACAATGACGATGAGTACACTAAAAAATCTTAGAAGTTACTCTCAGAATCCGGCGTAATGGATGGCGGGTACCATGGTAGTTTCCTATCTATAATTTGAGACATATCTGTGTTTCCGTAGAGAAAACAAGAAATTAGACAGGCGTTTCCGATGATACCTGCGTAGCTCCGCCATAGCGTCCTTGCCGTCACAACCGTTTTCTGAATTAACGTGCATTACTGAATTTTACACTTTTTTAGAGTGATTTTCGGGATTTTCTCTGTTTTTTACATCGTATTTAACTATTCATTTGCTTAAAGGAAAAGTTTGCAAGAGCCTCATTAAGACAATCAATCAGAATGTAGACGAAATTCAACTTTGCACGATGTTGATTTTGACTCAATGGATAAAGTTTAAGCAATATTTTTTTCTTTCTTTTCAGATTCATAAGACATTGTGTTCACTAAGAAATCTACATCCACCGCAATGGCGTAGCCAGGAATTTTTCGAGGGGAGTTCTGCGTCAAAACATTTTTGAGCAGGGGGGAGAGGGTCCGAGGTCAACACTAATGTTGCCCGAGAGCAAAATTATCTCTGACAAAAAACAAAATTAAAATTTCTCTCAAAAAGCAAAGAATGATCTTTTTTGGAGGCAAGTTCCCAGTCATGGGGGAGTCCAGACCAGAAGTTTCATAAGTCCTGCGTCGAAGATTTGATGCAACCCACATTCCAAATGACCCAAACCTTTCGTGCTTTTGAGAAAACAAAAGGAGAGATAGAAAAGAGTGAGTTGATTTTACGTGTAAATCGTTGCCGCAGGACTTAGACAACTGCCTGTACTGTATAATTACACGCTCCTATAATGTACCTAAGTATATGCAACAAGTTAGTTCCTATGCATGTGTCAAATGTGCTAGCAAATAGAGTACCTATATAAGGAGAGTATGGCGGTCTGCGATCATGGAACTCTTATGGCCCAATTTCAAGATGGCGGCGGTCGGGTTGTTTGAGGTTATGTTACATTGTTGATGAGAACGGTGTCGGTGAGTTTGATGACTGTTTCCCCCTTAAAAATGTCTGAAGATAACCTCAACGGTTGCACCGGTTACACGATCCGGTCGGCCATCTTGAAATTGGGCCCTAAGAGCTCCTTGAACGCCTAAAATGTCGCAGCCAATCAGCTTAGGATTCACAGATCGTCATACATAGGTATAGCAAACACGAAAGTTTTAACAGTGAATGCACAAGCACGGCGCGCTAGCGGATGTTTTGATTACACGAGGATTGGGTACATACCTCGAATTCTTGACTGCCAAAACTTTTGCGTTTGCTAAAAATGACAACTACAGAGAAAAAAAGACTGGTAGAATTTACCATCTGCATAGCTGATTTTGGAGTCTGCTATCAAGGATGGTAAATGTCACCAGATTATGGTGTAATGTACGAACATTTAACCTTAATTTACCACAAATTACGTTGCAGTTACCATATTATGGTGAAATTCACCCTACTTCCTAGCAGACGCCAAAATCAGCAATGCAGATGGTAAATTCTACCAGTATTTGTTCCGTATAGATACGACTATTTTAAAGACGGCTATAAGCATAGTTGACCTACTATGTTTTTTTGAAACCGTTATATTCGTAACTTTTACCAGAACGAAATCTGTCGGTCTACGTATACAACGCCAGAGTTACATCAAAACGTCTAAACTTTACACATTCAGCGTCATTTCCGACATTTTCTGTAATTGGTTATGCACTGACTCTTTATGAAATTCTATAATGTGTTTATTGCCTGGAATTTTCAATACAGTACCTACGGTGGGTATGAAAAGTGAGGCCAAGCTCAGGAAAATGTTAAGAAACCCAAATAAACGTTAAATCGGTTCTGGAATGTCATGCGATCACGGATACGTACTTACATCTTCATAGCCTTTAGTACTGGAGGCTGTCCAGGGAGTGGGGCTTGCCGTCACTCCAGTGTAAATCCATTGAACACAGCACACACATAATAGTGTCACCTGTAACAGAAGCAAATGTTGTGATTAGTTTTTTTTTTGTAATTTTTCCTGTGTAAGACTAAAATTTTGGAGCGTCATAGTATTTCAACGGGAAAATACTTGGAACCATGCTTTCCAAGTTCCATGGGCAGATTCAGATATACGGCAACTATATTTTCTTCCAATTTGAACGTATAAGAAACAATCGATTCTTGATGAGGGGTCTATGGTCCGAGAATTAATAATCGATTGTTTCTCGTATATTCAAATGGGAAGAATGCACAATTTTCAGATTGCTGAATCAGCCTTTGCCAAGTTCAAAGACAATGGCGAAGCATGCATTTTGGCAACGTTGTATTTAGTCCATAAAACCCATTGAAAATATCGAACTATGAGGTGTGTGGTAAGTATCCTCGAATTTCATCTTTTTTACGGCTTAAATGAAACGTTGCCGCAAAGTAGTACGCACTGTCCTTGTTTTGGGGTAAGACTGTGCGTTCGATCAAAATTGAATGTTCCGTTTTCGAATTTTTATCGAATTTTTTATTGTATTTTTCTTTTTAGAATCGTAATGTCAGGGGTAAACACAATTTCAAGGAATGACAGGTTCAAAGTTTCCAAATTTCGTCATTTTTGAGACGTCTCGGTTTGATCGATCGCAGAGACCCATTCTAAGGGTTTATTTTGACCTCTCTAGGATACGCGCCCTGAAACTATCTACGAATAAATTTAGAAACACCCTGTACTCATGATTGAAGCGTTTATTGTACCGGAGGAGATCAGAAGTCAGAAGAAGACAGTGGACACAACTAGTTCAGCCTTATGTTATCCACCGATTTCACTCCTTGTTTATATTCTTGAAAGAATGTCCAGAGGCCTAACAATTATTTTCATGTATATCGGTCGACCGCTGCACGCTGCCTCTCTGTCTCTGACTCTAACTCTGACTCCTGAGTGCTGAGTGCTGACTGCTGAGCGCTGACTCAATGCTCTGCCACCGCGCTTGCGCATTTAGAAATCACTCGTTGACTGCTCTTTGCCCGAGTAAGTACGAAAACGTCATCATTAAGCTTTTGCGCGGTCGTTTTTTTTCCAGCTCTTTTCCCTGCAACGTTAAGTCAAAGCAGGAGGAGTTGTTAAGCCCCCTCCGTGAGCCTGGCACAAAAGGTCCTTTGATTAGATTCAGTACTCATTTGATTCGACTCCCACGATTGACCCGTTCATTAAATTCTTATCTCGTTTTCATTAGAGTGCAGTCAACGATTACTTAATCATTGCCTAGATTTTCATTAACAATGTACGCCCCAAAATGAGTGTAGTAATAGGGTTATCTCTCTACTGGTTACACTAACAACGTTCCGATATGTTTTGACCTATCAGCTTCAAATTTTGCCTTAGTTTAGCTCCAAATGAATGTCACATTTTTCTCACCTTTACATAAATTACGAACAATTCCAAAAAGATAGAATTTGATAATAATCCTTGAACGTTTGGCGGATAAAGGTGATTCCACAATATAGGAATTTTTCCTGACGTCAATATTTATCAAAGAAATTTCATCGTTAAAACATTTAAAACTACCAAACGTATGGATAATGTAGTATTCTTTTTTTTAAAAAATAGCAAGTTCAACAAAAACAAACCGTTTTAATGAACTGTTGAAATCACATAGCTTTTGAAATTTTGTGGAGTCAAAAGGTGATTCAGCCTTGACGGAGTAACTATGGTCAATTGGTTACTCTGTCAGGTCGCCCTGCCAGTTTTGACTCTTAAAAAGCTATCATTTCAAATATTTTGCTTTTACGGTCCGGTATTGTAGAACTTGCTGAAAGAAATATCTACGACAAATTTGTTCATTAATTTGGTGGCTTTAGGCGTTTTTAAGATGCAATTTCTATGGAATTTTACAGCGTCACCGAAAATGTCTGTACTGTACCGTCGAACTACCCAAAAGAATATTATTTTTGACTCCAGCGTTGCAAATTCCATTGGTGTGCACGACTTTAACCCTTCACAGCATGATTTTTTTTTTTTTCAAGCAAATGTGGGTTTTTCAATGTATTAGGTGGTCAAATACATGGGAAAAATAGTGAAAAAAATAATTTGACGGTTTTTCGGTCAAAATTATCTTTTTTCTATTTTTTACTCGTTTTTTACAAGTGATATAACACCATAAAAATGGCGGGAATTTTTTTCATTTATTTTTTTTTAAATTTTCATTTATTTTTTTTTTTTTTTTTTTTTTTACTTTAATTGGATTTTTCAAAAAGCCAATGCCGGAAACTTTATAAAAATAATCAAAATGTGGTCAGTTTGGATACGGGGGCAAATTTCCCCACTGACATGATTTCGATCACGAACCCTTCACTACATGATGTTTTCTTTCAGCCATTTTTTTTTTTTTTTTTTTTTTTGTGAGCTCAAAACATACCTTCTCCCGCGCTGACCCACCATGCGCCAAAGGCATATCTCAAAACCTGTATTTTATATGAGCGTTTGAAGAATTTGTTCCACCGGTGGAACTTCATGCAGTGAAGGGTTAATGAACACGTCAAAAACCATTGTTGAACATTAGTGATTGATATTTAGTAAAAAAAAAATGCCAGTGCTGTTTGATGTTCAGCGAACATGCATGTCGTAACTGAATCCTATTTGCCTTAAAAGCATACGAATGAACTCATAGTTCCGTTTAGAAGGTTATGTTCTGTTGTTTCGGTGTAGATACTCTTGAGATCATGTTTAATGAACGCGATTCTTTAAACGAACGACTCTTTCCTTGCACGGTCTAATATACATATTAGTGATCCTCTACATTTTTCAAATAATTCCCTGAATTGAAATGCACGTTCTCGGTAAACCCTAACGTCCCAATAATGTCCCGCGACTCTTTCTCCGTTTCTTAATCCTCCCCACCTCCCCCCCCTTTCACTCCGACCTCTCGCTCTTTTGTTCCCGCCGTTATAAATAATATAAAACCCGGCGGATTTTTCAATCCCGAGCGAGACTCTTAACTAACTAAAAGTTCCGTGCGATAAAAATTGAATTGAACAGAAAAGAGAGAAAGTCAGGGATCCCGGATCTTGTTCTATGTTCAGTTTCGTTTCGTTTCGTTTTGTTTGGATCATTCAACCTCGCTGCTGCAAATGTTAATTTTGTCATAGTGCCAGTTACGATGCGATCGTTGGATGGTGGCATTGATGTCGGTAGAGCTCCCTTACCGTGTATAATTAATGGAATTTTTCAATTCACCGATTCCACCGGTTGAGAAAAGATTACACAGTTCAGTTCAGTTCATAACTGTAATGCACGGAAATACTCGCATATGTAATCTTCTCTCAGCCGGTAGAGTCGTCGATGACTTTATAAAAAACTTGCGGATATTTTAATAATTCAATGGCTATGGCACCGATTGAGAAAAGATTACAGATCCGAGTATTTCCATGCAATACAGTTATGAACTGAGCTGAACTTTGTAATCTTTTCTTAACCGGTGGAATCATCATCATTTTTTAAAACATTATGTATAATATACAAGAACGGCAGCACTGGATTTCATTGGAGGTAAATGAAAGTGGAAATGTCTTGGTCCTTTCCTTATGTAGATCGGAGTATTTCCGTCCATTACTGTGAAATATTGAAGTTAAGGTACAGAGTAACGTTTCATTCAACCGGTTGAATCATCGGTGAATTAAAAAATGTCATTGAATGTAGACATAGCGGCAGCTCAGCTCTATGGTCCTTCCTCCTTCTCCGTTCGAGCGATTTATTTGTTCCTCTGCATCACGAGACAACCCCTCGTGGACTAGTATCTTTCAAGATTACGATCTTATCGTAGGATTGCTTGGTAGGATTAACACTGATCAGTTCCGTTTCTCAATGATACAAATGTGCTCGCGCGTACTTAAATCAATCCTAATAACTCTCCCCCCCCGTCACACCTTGGTCGTCCCCCTTCCCTGCTCGAAAACACAAGTCTTGACCTTTTCGTCTATGTTTATGAGCCCTCGAAAATTTATATGATGCACCGTCAGTGTCGTAGTAGTTGGTCTCTCACTCTCTCTCTGTGTTTTTTTTGAAAACACGTGCGATGGGGCAGTTGCAAGGGTCTGAAATGTTTTGTTTTTTATACAGAAAATGAAAGTACTTGATGAGCTGAGAACAAAGATGCCTTTGGTTTCTCATTAAGTCCCATTGTTCCGGAGATGAAATTTTGACCTGAAATACATTGTTTTAAATGGGAATTCCGCGTTGTGACGTCACTACGCCCAAGATTTTTTTACCACTTTGCACGTGTGTATCTCCAAAACTGGAACACTTCGGAAAAAAACTAAAAGCACCATTGTTCTCAGCTCATCAAGAACTATAATTTTCTTTACGAAAAACACAAAATTTCAGACCCTTGCAACTGCCCCATTGTGCATGTTAGTAAAAGACAGTGGTTTGCGGGATAAAGTCACTTGCAAACCCCTTCCACTATCCTTTACTAAATCATGGGTTCAATGGGGCATCGAGAGAAAAAGAGGAATATAGAAAAATTATTGGGTGCACCTATGAGCACTAGCACCATTCTGCTAATCCTGTATAATTACAAATGTCCGCAGAGAGACGCAAAACAGAGCAGATTATGACTAAAAGTGTGTTGGAAGAAATCGTTAAAAAAAAGTTTGATTAATATTTTATACGTTTCAATCACAGGTTCATAGTAAAAATGGAATGTTTCTGAAAAGAGACGTATTTTATTTATCATAATCAATTAGGGAAAATGTTCAGTTTACGTTTTAATAGTACGCACTGCATTTTTTCGGGAACGCTCTGGCGCCACTTTTGAAATCCTCGAGGGGAAAATTCTTGCGGACGAAACCCTTTGATTTGTTGTGGTTTATACGAATTAATACGTGGACATTTTCGTTTGCTGGACGGGACTTAATTGCCCGTTTTATATTTGAATTGAATTGAATAACATGAAACTGAATTGACTTGATGGGATATTCACACTGCGCTCGAGCATACAGATAGAAAGCAAAAGGCGGAACTGGCGGAGCTCAAATATTTATTTTTATTCAGCATTGGAATGCACCATTCAATTTGTTTACTTCTATGGTGAGCCATGCACTCCATGGTGTCAACCTCCGCTTGGACTTATTTGCTTACACTTTCAACGGACAAAAGACCTCCTATTTCTATTATTAAAAAAAAAATGTTCAAAATATTGAATATGCTATTCGTTATTGTGTGAACTAAGGAGCCTACGTTTTTTTTCTTGTAAAATAAAGGGGGGGCGAGAATTTGTGTGGAAAGATAATTTAAACTCATTATCTTTTTAGAACGTTTTACGAAATAAACTTCAAAAAAAGAAACAACTAATTATTTCGGCTCCGATTCTTCTCCTTCAAAAATAACTATGCGATATCTGGGAGGAGACAATACAATTAGGCCACAATTACAACATACATTGCATACGAAATCAATGAGCGGACGACAGTGCGCGTAGGATGTGTCACAAAACCAGCTAGCATTATTCCCTTCTTGGAAACAGATAAGGAAATTTGAGGAAATTTTTGAGACCCGCATAATTCACTGATGCAAGATAGGAAATCCACCTCACATCTTTCCTATATTGTCCAAGTCGGTCGAATCAACACCGCCACTTATGCAATAACATAATTCTAGGTATCATCATACAAGTCAACGTCAACACGCACACAAACTTGAACAGCGCACACTTGTACGAAACATTGATGATTTCGAACATAAACAGCTTTGGTTTCAGCCCATTATCACCTGAAATAATGATAGTCGTATATGTTGATGTGTGCAATGGGACATGTCACGAAAAAGTGCGCATAACACAAAATTTCCTCTTGCATTAAATAATGCATATTAGGACGGTATGCTTTCTCTTGAATTATGAAACCGAGAAACAAACCAAAGACATCCTTGTTCTCAGTTCATCAAGTCCTTCCATTTGTTTCATTTAAAACAAAAAAAAACAAAAACTACCGCGTGTATTTTTGGTGTTGCTCTATCATTAAAAACAATGTTTAACCCTTTCAACACCAAGTTCGAGTTTGTTGGTTTTTGCAACTACCTACCTGATATTTTTTCAGTTTATAATTATATTGAGAGTAAAAGGCTCCCAAATCTGTGATATTTGGTGACTAACGCGACGTGTTTGACGAGCGCCTTCAATTAATGGGATAGGCAAACTCAACACTACACAGTAGAAACATTAAACTACACCCAATTTAAAGTGGCGCTAGCGAGCAGTGGTTCGTATTGGGACTCTTAGATATCACTAACTTAGTAGAAATATGGTTAGTGCATGAATTACTTAGATATTTTTTTACAAGTAACACGTACAAGTAGGATGATGTCATCTGAGAAAGTACTTTGCCGCATATTATCCGATAAATAGCTGTTAAAGATACTGTGACATTAATGCCATCTTTCATACCTTTGTATCCATGAATTACTTAATCGCTCCGTTATTACGCATGTAGGTTAACTAAAAAACACTAAAAACCGCGCCTGTAAACACTAAAACTGGAGTGCAGGTATGCAAATAGCCTCGAAATCGATGACCCAATGACCCTTCGTATTTAAGTGCAACGAACAGAGCTTGAAACGTTGGAACATAATTCAATTCACTGTGCTAAGCACAAAATCATTCGGGAATAAGTAATTGAGCACTTCTTATAAGCCTAAACTAAAAACCCTCCTAACCTGGTCCTAACCTAACCATACTGCCATCCTAGATAAATGCACGCCTCGTTGAATTCAATCCACTGTGCGCGGCAGTGCACCACCGCGCGGTGCGTTATACGTGTTCGTGTGACTGAGCGCGTGTGTTTGCTTGTGAGTTTGAGTGTGAGTGTGAGTGAGTAAGTTCGCGTGTGTGACGAATGAAATGACGATACACTTGAATCTAAGTGTGTAGATATTATAGTAGAACTGGAGCTATCCTAGTCAGTTCAAGTTTTATTAAGGAGTTTAGTCCAGCAGCGCAACGAGACGTTTTCTCTCTCTCTCTTTTATCACCATTAAAATACACGTGTGTTAGACGAGGATAGGCAAGGGGATAAACCACCATCATTATATCCTTTTTCTACCGACACATTTAAAGGAAAACTAAGAGTGATGGAAGCTATACTGGCTACGCCAATGGTTCAGTCTAAACCTATTTGCGTTCAATGGCTCATTTACGGTGGGTGAGCGCCGAGTGGTCATGCCGAGTAAGTATCACATCATAATCGGCCCATAATTCTGAGTTTGTCGTTCACGGTGTTGCCGATTGATGATGCGACAACGATGCATTTTGCATGATTGAACCAATGAGATTTACATTCAACTAGAGTTGCATCTAATGCCTTAATGGGCAAGCGCTAGAGGGTGTTTGTTTAGGTTAGGTATGCGTAATCCTCCCCATCATTTTCCTTATGTTTTGATCATCTAGGTCGTCCCTCCTCATCGGCAAGACGAGATTGTACTGACAAGTTTGGATAAATATGACAAAACATTACACTTTAAACTATAGTGAATCGTAACCTAAAAATCTTCTTAGTCTATTGCATATCGGTTTGCCCATAAATCTCCACTGTAGATAAAGTACAGTTCGTTGAAATACTTGCGGAAAGTCGAGTCAACCAGCGTTTAGCATACGCCGCGCACCCGATACTTATAGGCGTTGGTTTAATTGGACTAAATATACAACGTTGCCTGATTGTTTGTATCATTTATCTCTATTCAAGTTTAAAGAAAGAAAGAAAAGTCTGACACTCAAAATGAAAAGGAAATAAGAAATTAGAGCGCAGTAATGTTGGTTCATTGTTTTTTTCCTTTACTAACAATAAGTTTGACTGCTATCATCCTTTCACGCTGAAATCGGCAAAATTCTGAAATCTACTTTGATGGAAAATCAAGGGGAAAAAAGCTTAGTTCAAGCTGTGATGCTTCATTACAAGATTGCGTCACAATATAGGATCCATATACAAGATAAGATTTGTCCTTCCGCTTTTCTAGAGCAACAGCTATCCTCCCGAGCCCCCCTGCAGACCCAAGCACTGCAAAAAAAAAAAAAAAACGAAAACTAGATTTTACCTATAGATGGCTCATACATACATTGCGCAGCGATTAGGGTGCTTAAAAAATAAGCATATTGACCGTCCAAATTGCGTCACAATGTAGGACCTATATAAAAGTAATATTTACCTTTCCTTTTTTCAGTGCAAAAGTAATATCCCCCCCCAGTCCCCCTCTCCGTATCCCAATAAAGGAAAAGTTTGGATTTGACTACAAGTTGTAAACATAGGACTCCCTGGGAGGGTTTGCTGTCTTGCAAACCCCTGATTGCGTCTCAAGAGCCATGATAACATAGTTTTTGAGAACGGGGATTTATCATTTATTTATCGCTAAACGCTCATAAGTACCCTCATTACCAATCATCAGCTCAGAAAGCGTCCTTGAGACCGGTCAACCCTTTATATCAGTCAAGCTGGTATAATAAAGCACGTTGAACTAAAATTGCTCTTGGATCTGATCTTTTGTTATTTAATTAGATACTCCGCGAAAACATGGGAAGATTGCGCATTCGAAAGTACCTCGCGTACATATAATTACGACACGATTACCTGCCGAGTCGACTGATTCGCTGCGAAGGTCGAACTTTTCGCCGACGCCACCAGAACACGAAACTTTTCACTCTTAAAAGCGCCATTAAATCAGTTGGATGCAGCGGCCGCGTAATAAAAACCCATTACAATTAACGCTGTCACGGTAATCTGATCATTATCGGTTTGAGAATCGTAATATACAGTCGTGTTGATTGGTCGATGTAACGAGGAAGTCAGAAATTCCTCAGATACCGATTGATAGGTCGCAAAAGTGCGTATGTATCGTGGATATTTGGTCTTCAAACCTCTCTAGTTAACTAGACACCAATTGGTGTCTTCTGCGACAGTGACGAAGCGTGCAGTATGGCAACGTCTAAACTATTTATGCAAACCCATGCAAAAGGTCAAATTTGAGGGTGTTCAGCGCACCCCGCTCGCACAACCAACAATTCGATTTTTTCCATGAATTTTAATGCTGTACAAAATACACCGTGGCCAATAAATTGCACGCATTGCCGCTACTCTGTGCGTATTCAAATGATAAAGGATCAAATTAATTTTTCTTTCGAGAGCTTCAGATGTCTTTTAAAGATACAGGTAAATTTTATCAGATAGGACTCATGTAATATTCATGGCTGCAAAGTGGTTTCTTTAAACTTGAGGACAGTTCCAACAAGATGTATGTACAGGTACACATGCGGAGTCGAAAAATGGAAAAGGAAAAAAGCAACAAAACCAAAAAACCAAAAAAAAATGTTACTTTCTAGGACCCCATTAGCTAGAAAAAAAAACATTTTTTTTTTTCTTAAAATGGGACTTTTATCATCTTCAACCAAGAGAAAGACAATTTTCCGTAACCGGAAACTCGGTGCATTTGGAAAGTTTGTGCACAGGTTCTAGAGGGTTTCTTGGAGGACCCGAAACCTTTGACGGACAACATTTAAATTTTTGACCCGAAACTACTTTAAAAACACTCCCACTGTTTTTACGTCAGAAGAAATATGGGTCCTATTTATTTTTTTTGGTACGTCTGAGACTTATCAAAGTAGTGAAACCTCCCGAAACTTCATGCATAAACGTATTTTTTTTTTCCTTCAAAATTTGGAGTTTAGCTCAAAAAAGGCTCATTTTCGGACTTGTGCGCGAAAAGAAAAACAAAATCTTGTTTCTTCTTCTAAAATATAGTAAGTACAGTACAGTCTCGAAGTAAAATATGCTCATGATGATAAGCGATGCACTGTCGTTGGATGATAGAGAAGAAATCATCGATGAAGTGGCTCCATCTCCTGGCGCGTTATTCGATACAGCACCTTTATAGTGGACTAATTATAGAAAACACTAAGGACAATGTGTTAGAGCCTCGAGGGCGGAAGAGACCATTTCCTCTTGTGTGCTATACAAAGCCAAAGAATCTGAAACCCCCTCCTTTCCGTTTTGATAAACCTTTTTTTGGGCAATTATAAAAATAAAGGGAAAAGTGTTAGGCTTTTTTAACCCGGCAAACTCTTCTCGTTTCTTTAATTGAACAGAAAAGAGGAAGTCAGGATCCCGATCTTGTTCTATGTTCAGTTTCGTTTCGTTTCGTTTTGTTTGGATCATTCAACCTCGCTGCTGCAAATGTTAATTTTGTCATAGTGCCAGTTACGATGCGATCGTTGGAGTGGCATTGATGTCGGTAGAGCTCCCTTACCGTGTATAATTAATGGAATTTTTCAATTCACCGATTCCACCGGTTGAGAAAAGATTACACAGTTCAGTTCAGTTCATACTGTAATGCACGGAAATCTCGCATATGTAATCTTCTCTCAGCCGGTAGAGTCGTCGATGACTTTATAAAAAACTTGCGGATATTTAATAATTCAATGGCTATGCACCGATTGAGAAAAGATTACAGATCCGAGTATTTCCATGCAATACAGTTATGAACTGAGCTGAACTTTGTAATCTTTTCTTACCGGTGGAATCATCATCATTTTTTAAACATTATGATATATACAGAACGGCAGCACTGGATTTCATTGGAGGTAAATGAAAGTGGAAATGTCTTGTCCTTTCCTTATGTAGATCGGAGTATTTCCGTCCATTACTGTGAAATATTGAAGTTAAGGTACAGAGTAACGTTTCATTCAACCGGTTGAATCATCGGTGAATTAAAAAATGTCATTGAATGTAGACATAGCGGCAGCTCACTATGGTCCTTCCTCCTTCTCCGTTCGAGCGATTTATTTGTTCCTCTGCATCACGAGACAACCTCGTGACTAGTATCTTTCAAGATTACGATCTTATCGTAGGATTGCTTGGTAGGATTAACACTGATCAGTTCCGTTTCTCAATGAACAATGTGCTCGCGCGTACTTAAATCAATCCTAATAACTCTCCCCCCCGTCACACCTTGGTCTTTCCCCCTTCCCTGCTCGAAAACACAAGTCTTGACCTTTCGTCTATGTTTATGAGCCCTCGAAAATTATATGATGCACCGTCAGTGTCGTAGTAGTTGGTCTCTCACTCTCTCTCTGTGTTTTTTTTGAAAACACGTGCGATGGGGCAGTTGCAAGGGTCTGAAATGTTTTGTTTTTATACAGAAAATGAAAGTACTTGATGAGCTGAGAACAAAGATGCCTTTGGTTTCTCATTAAGTCCCATTGTTCCGGAGATGAAATTTTGACCTGAAATACATTGTTTTAAATGGGAATTCCGCGTTGTGACGTCACTACGCCCAAGATTTTTACCACTTTGCACGTGTGTATCTCCAAAACTGGAACACTTCGGAAAAAACTAAAAGCACCATTGTTCTCAGCTCATCAGAACTATAATTTTCTTTACGAAAAACACAAAATTTCAGACCCTTGAAACTGCCCCATTGTGCATGTTAGTAAAAGACAGTGGTTTGCGGGATAAAGTCACTTGAAAACCCCCTTTCCACTATCCTTTACTAAATCATGGGTTCAATGGGGCATCGAGAGAAAAAGAGGAATATAGAAAATTATTGGGTGCACCTATGAGCACTAGCACCATTCTGCTAATCCTGTATAATTACAAATGTCCGCAGAGAGACGCAAAACAGAGCAGATTATGACTAAAAGTGTGTTGGAAGAAATCGTTAAAAAAAAGTTTGATTAATATTTTATACGTTTCAATCACAGGTTCATAGTAAAAATGGAATGTTTCTGAAAAGAGACGTATTTTATTTATCATAATCAATTAGGGAAAATGTTCAGTTTACGTTTTAATAGTACGCACTGCATTTTTTTGGGAACGCTCTGGCGCCACTTTTGAAATCCTCGAGGGGAAAATTCTTGCGGACGAAACCCTTTGATTTGTTGTGGTTTATACGAATTAATACGTGGACATTTTCGTTTGCTGGACGGGACTTAATTGCCCGTTTTATATTTGAATTGAATTGAATAACATGAAACTGAATTGACTTGATGGGATATTCACACTGCGCTCGAGCATACAGATAGAAAGCAAAAGGCGGAACTGGCGGAGCTCAAATATTTATTTTTATTCAGCATTGGAATGCACCATTCAATTTGTTTACTTCTATGGTGAGCCATGCACTCCATGGTGTCAACCTCCGCTTGGACTTATTTGCTTACACTTTCAACGGACAAAAGACCTCCTATTTCTATTATTAAAAAAAAATGTTCAAAATATTGAATATGCTATTCGTTATTGTGTGAACTAAGGAGCCTACGTTTTTTTTTTTTGTAAAATAAAGGGGGGGCGAGAATTTGTGGAAAGATAATTTAAACTCATTATCTTTTTAGAACGTTTTACGAAATAAACTTCAAAAAAAAAACAACTAATTATTTCGGCTCCGATTCTTCTCCTTCAAAAATAACTATGCGATATCTGGGAGGAGACAATACAATTAGGCCACAATTACAACATACATTGCATACGAAATCAATGAGCGGACGACAGTGCGCGTAGGATGTGTCACAAAACCAGCTAGCATTATTCCCTTCTTGGAAACAGATAAGGAAATTTGAGGAAATTTTTGAGACCCGCATAAATTTACTGATGCAAGATGGGAAATCCACCTCACATCTTTCCTATATTGTCCAAGTCGGTCGAATCAACACCGCCACTTATGCAATAACATAATTCTAGGTATCATCATACAAGTCAACGTCAACACGCACACAAACTTGAACAGCGCACACTTGTACGAAACATTGATGATTTCGAACATAAACAGCTTTGGTTTCAGCCCATTATCACCTGAAATAATGATAGTCGTATATGTTGATGTGTGCAATGGGACATGTCACGAAAAAGTGCGCATAACACAAAATTTCCTCTTGCATTAAATAATGCATATTAGGACGGTATGCTTTCTCTTGAATTATGAAACCGAGAAACAAACCAAAGACATCCTTGTTCTCAGTTCATCAAGTCCTTCCATTTGTTTCATTTAAAACAAAAAAAAAAAAAACTACCGCGTGTATTTTTGGTGTTGCTCTATCTTTAAAAAACAATGTTTAACCCTTTCAACACCAAGTTCGAGTTTGTTGGTTTTTGCAACTACCTACCTGATATTTTTTCAGTTTATAATTATATTGAGAGTAAAAGGCTCCCAAATCTGTGATATTTGGTGACTAACGCGACGTGTTTGACGAGCGCCTTCAATTAATGGGATAGGCAAACTCAACACTACACAGTAGAAACATTAAACTACACCCAATTTAAAGTGGCGCTAGCGAGCAGTGGTTCGTATTGGGACTCTTAGATATCACTAACTTAGTAGAAATATGGTTAGTGCATGAATTACTTAGATATTTTTTTACAAGTAACACGTACAAGTAGGATGATGTCATCTGAGAAAGTACTTTGCCGCATATTATCCGATAAATAGCTGTTAAAGATACTGTGACATTAATGCCATCTTTCATACCTTTGTATCCATGAATTACTTAATCGCTCCGTTATTACGCATGTAGGTTAACTAAAAAACACTAAAAACCGCGCCTGTAAACACTAAAACTGGAGTGCAGGTATGCAAATAGCCTCGAAATCGATGACCCAATGACCCTTCGTATTTAAGTGCAACGAACAGAGCTTGAAACGTTGGAACATAATTCAATTCACTGTGCTAAGCACAAAATCATTCGGGAATAAGTAATTGAGCACTTCTTATAAGCCTAAACTAAAAACCCTCCTAACCTGGTCCTAACCTAACCATACTGCCATCCTAGATAAATGCACGCCTCGTTGAATTCAATCCACTGTGCGCGGCAGTGCACCACCGCGCGGTGCGTTATACGTGTTCGTGTGACTGAGCGCGTGTGTTTGCTTGTGAGTTTGAGTGTGAGTGTGAGTGAGTAAGTTCGCGTGTGTGACGAATGAAATGACGATACACTTGAATCTAAGTGTGTAGATATTATAGTAGAACTGGAGCTATCCTAGTCAGTTCAAGTTTTATTAAGGAGTTTAGTCCAGCAGCGCAACGAGACGTTTTCTCTCTCTCTCTTTTATCACCATTAAAATACACGTGTGTTAGACGAGGATAGGCAAGGGGATAAACCACCATCATTATATCCTTTTTCTACCGACACATTTAAAGGAAAACTAAGAGTGATGGAAGCTATACTGGCTACGCCAATGGTTCAGTCTAAACCTATTTGCGTTCAATGGCTCATTTACGGTGGGTGAGCGCCGAGTGGTCATGCCGAGTAAGTATCACATCATAATCGGCCCATAATTCTGAGTTTGTCGTTCACGGTGTTGCCGATTGATGATGCGACAACGATGCATTTTGCATGATTGAACCAATGAGATTTACATTCAACTAGAGTTGCATCTAATGCCTTAATGGGCAAGCGCTAGAGGGTGTTTGTTTAGGTTAGGTATGCGTAATCCTCCCCATCATTTTCCTTATGTTTTGATCATCTAGGTCGTCCCTCCTCATCGGCAAGACGAGATTGTACTGACAAGTTTGGATAAATATGACAAAACATTACACTTTAAACTATAGTGAATCGTAACCTAAAAATCTTCTTAGTCTATTGCATATCGGTTTGCCCATAAATCTCCACTGTAGATAAAGTACAGTTCGTTGAAATACTTGCGGAAAGTCGAGTCAACCAGCGTTTAGCATACGCCGCGCACCCGATACTTATAGGCGTTGGTTTAATTGGACTAAATATACAACGTTGCCTGATTGTTTGTATCATTTTATCTCTATTCAAGTTTAAAGAAAGAAAGAAAAAGTCTGACACTCAAAATGAAAAAGGAAATAAGAAATTAGAGCGCAGTAATGTTGGTTCATTGTTTTTTTCCTTTACTAACAATAAGTTTGACTGCTATCATCCTTTCACGCTGAAATCGGCAAAATTCTGAAATCTACTTTGATGGAAAATCAAGGGGAAAAAAGCTTAGTTCAAGCTGTGATGCTTCATTACAAGATTGCGTCACAATATAGGATCCATATACAAGATAAGATTTGTCCTTCCGCTTTTCTAGAGCAACAGCTATCCTCCCGAGCCCCCCTGCAGACCCAAGCACTGCAAAAAAAAAAAAAAAACGAAAACTAGATTTTACCTATAGATGGCTCATACATACATTGCGCAGCGATTAGGGTGCTTAAAAAATAAGCATATTGACCGTCCAAATTGCGTCACAATGTAGGACCTATATAAAAGTAATATTTACCTTTCCTTTTTTCAGTGCAAAAGTAATATCCCCCCCCAGTCCCCCTCTCCGTATCCCAATAAAGGAAAAGTTTGGATTTGACTACAAGTTGTAAACATAGGACTCCCTGGGAGGGTTTGCTGTCTTGCAAACCCCTGATTGCGTCTCAAGAGCCATGATAACATAGTTTTTGAGAACGGGGATTTATCATTTATTTATCGCTAAACGCTCATAAGTACCCTCATTACCAATCATCAGCTCAGAAAGCGTCCTTGAGACCGGTCAACCCTTTATATCAGTCAAGCTGGTATAATAAAGCACGTTGAACTAAAATTGCTCTTGGATCTGATCTTTTGTTATTTAATTAGATACTCCGCGAAAACATGGGAAGATTGCGCATTCGAAAGTACCTCGCGTACATATAATTACGACACGATTACCTGCCGAGTCGACTGATTCGCTGCGAAGGTCGAACTTTTCGCCGACGCCACCAGAACACGAAACTTTTCACTCTTAAAAGCGCCATTAAATCAGTTGGATGCAGCGGCCGCGTAATAAAAACCCATTACAATTAACGCTGTCACGGTAATCTGATCATTATCGGTTTGAGAATCGTAATATACAGTCGTGTTGATTGGTCGATGTAACGAGGAAGTCAGAAATTCCTCAGATACCGATTGATAGGTCGCAAAAGTGCGTATGTATCGTGGATATTTGGTCTTCAAACCTCTCTAGTTAACTAGACACCAATTGGTGTCTTCTGCGACAGTGACGAAGCGTGCAGTATGGCAACGTCTAAACTATTTATGCAAACCCATGCAAAAGGTCAAATTTGAGGGTGTTCAGCGCACCCCGCTCGCACAACCAACAATTCGATTTTTTCCATGAATTTTAATGCTGTACAAAATACACCGTGGCCAATAAATTGCACGCATTGCCGCTACTCTGTGCGTATTCAAATGATAAAGGATCAAATTAATTTTTCTTTCGAGAGCTTCAGATGTCTTTTAAAGATACAGGTAAATTTTATCAGATAGGACTCATGTAATATTCATGGCTGCAAAGTGGTTTCTTTAAACTTGAGGACAGTTCCAACAAGATGTATGTACAGGTACACATGCGGAGTCGAAAAATGGAAAAGGAAAAAAGCAACAAAACCAAAAAACCAAAAAAAAATGTTACTTTCTAGGACCCCATTAGCTAGAAAAAAAAACATTTTTTTTTTTCTTAAAATGGGACTTTTATCATCTTCAACCAAGAGAAAGACAATTTTCCGTAACCGGAAACTCGGTGCATTTGGAAAGTTTGTGCCACAGGTTCTAGAGGGTTTCTTGGAGGACCCGAAACCTTTGACGGACAACATTTAAATTTTTGACCCGAAACTACTTTAAAAACACTCCCACTGTTTTTACGTCAGAAGAAATATGGGTCCTATTTATTTTTTTTGGTACGTCTGAGACTTATCAAAGTAGTGAAACCTCCCGAAACTTCATGCATAAACGTATTTTTTTTTTCCTTCAAAATTTGGAGTTTAGCTCAAAAAGGCTCATTTTCGGACTTGTGCGCGAAAGAAAAACAAAATCTTGTTTCTTCTTCTAAAATATAGTAAGTACAGTACAGTCTCGAAGTAAAATATGCTCATGATGATAAGCGATGCACTGTCGTTGGATGATAGAGAAGAAATCATCGATGAAGTGGCTCCATCTCCTGGCGCGTTATTCGATACAGCACCTTTATAGTGGACTAATTATAGAAAACACTAAGGAACAATGTGTTAGAGCCTCGAGGGCGGAAGAGACCATTTCCTCTTGTGTGCTTATACAAAGCCAGATATTCTCTGCAACAAACCGTAGCCTCCGATGCCGCTCGATAGACACGCTTTGTTTACCGCCGGTCCGACTCATAAATGATGATGGATGGTGTCACAAAACAAATACAAGAAACGATGGATGATGGAATCCGGCGTAATGTAACTTGGACCGCAAGAATGGAAAAGGTGTGGACAGTCGAAGGATGGATCCCATTTATCTTCCAAAGCTCTTTCGTTTGCTTTCTTTTAACAACCCCCCCTCCAGCCACCACCCCCTCTTTATATGCAGGCTATCAAAGTGAGTCGAGTGCACCACTGCACCCTCTCATTTATTCAGATCCGTAACTATTACAGTCCAGTATAAAAAGAAACCATCACGATTACCTCACTCACGAAAGAAAACGTGTGAGTTGGGCAAAATGAAAAACATCTTGTTATCAAATAAATGAAGACTAGACGGAAAGAACAAGATAAGTTCGGGCGTTGTCAAAAATTTGATTCTTCACTTTTTTCTTCAAGTAGCCTCAGTCATAAAAGAGAAAATAAAAATAAAACTTGGGTATTTTTGTGTTAAAATGGAGCAGTTGCAAGGGTCTGACATTGTGTGTTTTTTATGAAGAAAATGATAAAACTGGATGAGCTGAGAGTACTGGTGCCTTTGGGTTTTTCCTTAGTATCCTACTCTTGGAGAAACACTCGCGTAAAGTTGTAAAAAATCGTGTGCTAAGTGACATCACTACGCGGAATTCCCATTTAAAACAATGTATTTTGGGGCAAAATCTCATATTCGAAACAATGGGACTTAATTAGAAACCAACGGCATCTTTGTTCTCAGCTCATCAAGTACTTGCATTTCCTTTGTAAAAAAAAAAAATTTTTTTTTTTTTTTTTTTTTTTTTTTTTAAACAGTACTTTTTACATTACTTAGTACTAAACTTACACCTACTATACATATGAGTATATCTATGTGCTATTTATAACTTACACTAAATTTTAATTTTTAACTTTTCCTGCTAGTCCAGCAACAGAATATCTTTGCTGGACTAGCAAGTAACACAAAATAAATATAGTTCTACTCCCGTTGGGTGTAGACTGTGTCTGAACAAACAAAAAAAAAGATAAATAAATAATAAAATAAAATAAAATAAAAAAAAATAACAAGTGAAAAAGGTAAGACAAATAAATAAATGAATAAAGAAACATAAATAAATAAATAAATAAATTATAAATAAATAAAGAAAGAAATAAATAAATAAATAAATAAACAAACAAACAAACAAACAAACATACAAATCAATTACTAAATAAAGTAAATTTAAATTAAGTAATTAAATTGAGACATAACGTTTACATTTACATAAGTTCACAGTATATACAATTAACTATCTTACAGTTTATAACACCTAGCTGCCACTATACGCAGTACTTTTACTCATCGTAGCAACGGCAAAGCAACTCAAACGGTTTCCGCCGATTTAACCTTCTCACTGTCTCACTGTTATCCATCAGTTTTATCGCCTCTTCGTTGACATGACCCAAAACTCTCGCTTCGTATTTTTCCGCCACCTCTCTAATGTACTCTTTAACTGCTGGGATCCCTAACTCTTTGTGTATGTCCTTGTTCCTCATGTACCAAGGGGCCCCTAGAATCTGTCTCAGAATTTTGTTTTGTTCCGTTTGAATTAGTTTGACGTTGCTATCTTTGGCGCATCCCCAGAGCTGGCAACCATAAGCCCAGACTGGTCTAATTAGTTGTTTATATAACAAAACTTTATTGTGGATTGGAAGTCGGGAACCTCGCCCCAGCAGCCATTCTTTTTTCTAACTTTAATTTTAATCTCTTTAACTTTTTTTCGAATATGCTCTCCCCATTCAACTTGGAGTCTAGGTGGAGCCCCAGATATCTTGATACCTCTGAATAGGGAATCACTTCCCCATTTAAATATATGGAGAATATCCTACTTTTTTTTTGGTGAAAATTGTGGGGCTGACTTAGAGCCGTTGAGCGTTGTACCCCACTTCCATGCCCACTTTCCACTCTGTTCACTGTGAATTGAGTTTTCTCGTTTGCTTCAGTCAGAGTTTCACCAAGAGAGGCTATACCGGTGTCATCAGCAAAAGTCCCTATCATTGAGTTGTTATCACAAGGAATATCATGAGTAAAAAGATTGTACAGGTAGGGTCCCAAAACAAAACCCTTTGCGGAACCCCAGCCCTTATCATGCTGAAGTCTGAATGGGCACCGTTAAATCTGACTCTAAATGACCTACATTCTAAATAGGACCTTAAGATCAGGTAGGGGTTTTTCAGGTAGAAATTTTTTTAAATTTTTATACAGCAGTCCCAGATGCCAAACCCTATCAAAGCCTGGGCCACATCAAGGAATACTGCTGAGCAAACTTTTTTTTCCTCCAGCCCTTGTTCTATTTTATCTGTGAACCTATGAACTTGTTCAATTGTGGAATGTGAGGTCCTGAATCCAAATTGGTGGCTCGGGTTTATTTTTTTTTCCCTCTATTAGCGGTGCTTTTTTTAAGTACAGCCTTTCAAAAAGTTTACTTATTGTTGAAAGAAGTGAGATGGGCCTATATGATGAGGCCAGTTCTAACGGTTTGCCAGCTTTGGGGAAAACAATGACTTCTGCTACCTTCCAAGATTTGGGAATGTGACATAGGGTGAGAGCTGCATTAAATATCTTAACTAGTTTTGCTACTGCTTTCCCTGGAAGTTGTTTTAAAATCTCACCGGTGATCATGTCCATTCCGGGGGCTTTTTTGTTTTTTACCTTAAACCTAATTAGGCCCAAAAAGCTCTGTCTGGCTAAAAGGGTTTTAAATTTCTACCGAAATATTCGGATCAAGGTCGACTAATTCGTGCAGCATCTTTCTCTCTCTCTCTTCTTCAACCATGGGTTTAAATATATCTTCTAAGTGTTTTCGAAAAACCTCTGCTTTATCCGATTCATTCTTCGCCCATTCACCCTCTCTTTTCCCTAATTGGGGTGAGTGTGCTACAGTTCTTTTCAGGTATTTTGTGGCCTTCCAGAGTGCATAGTCTGTATCTTTCTTAGGCGTGGCCTTTTTTAAAAATTCCTCAGTTTTGTCATTTTTATTTTCCACATTTCACTGGTTAGTTTATTGGTAAGCCTATTCAACTCAGCTTTGTTTGACTCTGACCTAGTTTTCTGCCACTTGCTTCGCGCTTTTCTCTTTTTCTCAGGAGTGCTCTAATTTCTAATGGAATTTTAGGTGCCAGCTTAACAGTTTTAATTACCGGGGTTTTTTCTTGGCTGCTTCTTGTATTTGTGTCACTATAAGTTCGGCTTCCAACTCTATTTTTTCTTTGTTGATAATTGGGGTATTCACAATGATCCTATCGTTAAGGTCTTTCCTAAATTTTTCCCAGTCCGTTTTGGCATTAGTGATACCCACCAGTCTGTTTCTTTTGATCGCCTCCATTCCCAGGCAAAAAGATATAGGAGAGTGATCAGAGGATAACTCCTTTGGAATTTCATTAAGCTCTATTTCCACGGAGTTCATCGATATATTCCTCGTAATGAAGAAATCCACCACGTCCGGTTTCTTATTTTTATCTGTAGGCCAATATGGGACTTCCTGAGGAAATGAAGTCACCTTTTAGTGTTTGAACAGCCGCATTCAGTTCTCGACCCTTAGTGAGAGTTAATCTGGACCCCCATCTTATGTTTTGCATTCCAGTCTCCACCTGCAATGAATCTATTGCCAAGGGCCGTGAAAAAGCTAGAGTAGTCCTGTCTTTTAAGAATATGCCTCGGTGGACTATAAATCGAAGAAATTTTAATCGGCCCAATTCTCGTATTTAGAACTACTGTTGCTGCTTGTATGCTTTCTTCCCTCCAACTCATTTCTTGGTGGTGATCTAAGCCAGAACGGACTAGGATGGCAGCTCCCCCCCTTGCCTTGTCTGACGGATGAGTGGTGTGATAAGTGTTATAGCCTTTTATTCTGATATAATTTTCTTCTGTGAAATGAGTCTCCGAGATCATACAAATATCGACTTGATAATGATCTAGGAAATGCATCAGTTCCATCTTTTTATTTTCTGTCAGCCCGTTTGCATTCCAGGCTACTATTCTTATCAAATCACCCATTTTGAATACTGGAGAGACACTTCTCAAGTTTTTCTACCGATTTCTCCGTTTTTCTAACCTGGATACAATCAAAACACTAACCTTTTGTTGCTGATTCAATTGAAATAACATTTTTTGGAAAAAACTTTCTTTTTGACGAAGTTGTCACCGGAGGAGACACTTTTTGAAGATCCTTTTCCTTCCACCTACCAACTCTGCAAATGACATGGTCCCATTCACTTGTTTTTGAGAGAGCTTGTGCTGTAGCGCACCCTTACCCCCATTACCTTTCTTTTCGAGTGATTTTAGTCTCTGCTCTTTAAAAAGTTGGAACACAATGCAGCCCGTAAAATTAGCTGGGTGTCCCTCCTCGTGACAATTCGCACATTTAGGTTTTTTCCCGTCGTCCATGTGGACACAAAAAATCCAGTGCCCTTCAGCACACTTAAGGCATTTAACAGGTTTGTGACAAAAAGCTTTGGTATGATTAAAGCCCTGGCATCTAAAACATTGAGGGATTCTTTTTGGTTGCGTTTTTAAATGGAGCTATGAGAACTTTTTGTGAGGCTACCTTTTCAATTTCATTTATTTTTTTGACATCTTCTTCTCTTTCGAACGTAAGCTGGAACAAAGGAAGGGGGAAACTTTTCCTTGACTCTTACCTCCTCTTTAGTTTCCTCATTAACCTCAAGACTGTTCCTGATCTTTAACAGCCCCGTCACTGACTTTACTTTAAAACCCTTTTTTTTTTAACTCTTGCTCAATGACCTCAACACTGGTTGAGGGATGTAGCCTTTTGCTACGACTCTAATGGGACGGGTATGCTTATTTTTATACGAGTACCAACAGGCTTTCTTTTCCTCTAGTCATCAACAAACCCTTTCTGTAGGCTTCAGGACTCACTAGGGTTAAATCTCCAGACGTCTCCCCCAAGAGGTTTCACACTAAAGTCAGTTTTCGGGATGTCACCAATAAGTTCCATGCACCCTTCAAAACTTTTTACGTTCGTATTTTAATAGGGGGTGGAGTATGGACTTTTATTTTCTCTTTACTTCCCTCCCCCTCCACCCTTCCATTATTCTTCTGTACCTTTAAATCCCATTTGGAACTTCATTTTTTTTTTCCCCTCTTGAACTTTTCCGGTTTGTTTGGTTGACTTGTTACCCGAAACTTCCGGAACTTCTTTAGAATTAACGTTACTAATCTGCTTCCTTCCCATTCCTACCTTTTTTGAGGTGAGTGCGCGGTGGCGGTGAGTCCTCTTCCCCCTCCTTTTCCTTTTGTGGACGAGAATCCAGTCCGTTTCTGCGTTTATTTCATCCTCATTTCGTCTTCCTCCCTCGTTCCATCCTCAGGACTTCCGTCAAGTGGCGTAAACCTCCCCGAGTATCCTGATACAACGTTTTCTTTTTCGGTATTTTTCTGGATGCGCACTTCCTTTTTTTCAAGCACAGCAAGCCGTTGTTGAAGATCTTCAATTGTTTTTTGGTACTTGTTTTGCAATTCATAAGTAGCATTCCTCTGTTCTTCTTCTTGTTTTTCTTTGTTTTTAACTATCTCAACTAGGTCCTCTATGGTGTTTTTTAGGCCTTTAACTTGAAATATGGATTTAACATCAACGACATTTTTGATGCCTTCCTTGACCGCCGCTTCAGCTTTGTCCAACACTTCCTTAACGTTTGTTGGCTGTACAGCATTCGGTGCGCCTGCGGCTGATTGATCAATCGTAGTTATTTCGTCTCGATTTAAAATCGTATCATTACTATCTCTCGTTGGTGTTCCGGGAGGAGATCTCGGGAGAAGAGAACTCCTCTCAAAAGCACTATTATTTGCCATACTTGGCAATCCTGTAACAGCTTGGAATTTCACTGCACTTGGTTTTACAAGGTCAAGAAGTAGACCTCGTTCACGGCACTTCTCACACCCGGAAAAATTGACATTGTCTAACCAAGAACACTTGTAGCCGTGTTTACATTTGATCGACGTACACGACATGTATTGTTTACTTTCTCGCACTCACTTTCGTCAACCGCTGCGCCTCGCCGGCGCGTAGCCGCTCACTAACCGCGCGATATGCTGGACTTTAACCGTTCATCACTCAGATTGTACGAATTGTTCGCGAATTTTCACTGGTTTTTCTCGCAGAGAGAGCACTGAAGCACATCCGCACTGCTCGAAGTGTAAACACCGAATCCCAAACAACCAACGCTCGCACAACCAACAATTCGATTTTTTCCATGAATTTTAATGCTGTACAAAATACACCGTGGCCAATAAATTGCACGCATTGCCGCTACTCTGTGCGTATTCAAATGATAAGGATCAAATTAATTTTTCTTTCGAGAGCTTCAGATGTCTTTTAAAGATACAGGTAAATTTTATCAGATAGGACTCATGTAATATTCATGGCTGCAAAGTGGTTTCTTTAAACTTGAGGACAGTTCCAACAAGATGTATGTACAGGTACACATGCGGAGTCGAAAAATGGAAAAGGAAAAAAGCAACAAAACCAAAAAACCAAAAAAAAATGTTACTTTCTAGGACCCCATTAGCTAGAAAAAAAAACATTTTTTTTTTTCTTAAAATGGGACTTTTATCATCTTCAACCAAGAGAAAGACAATTTTCCGTAACCGGAAACTCGGTGCATTTGGAAAGTTTGTGCCACAGGTTCTAGAGGGTTTCTTGGAGGACCCGAAACCTTTGACGGACAACATTTAAATTTTTGACCCGAAACTACTTTAAAAACACTCCCACTGTTTTTACGTCAGAAGAAATATGGGTCCTATTTATTTTTTTTGGTACGTCTGAGACTTATCAAAGTAGTGAAACCTCCCGAAACTTCATGCATAAACGTATTTTTTTTTTCCTTCAAAATTTGGAGTTTAGCTCAAAAAAGGCTCATTTTCGGACTTGTGCGCGAAAAGAAAAACAAAATCTTGTTTCTTCTTCTAAAATATAGTAAGTACAGTACAGTCTCGAAGTAAAATATGCTCATGATGATAAGCGATGCACTGTCGTTGGATGATAGAGAAGAAATCATCGATGAAGTGGCTCCATCTCCTGGCGCGTTATTCGATACAGCACCTTTATAGTGGACTAATTATAGAAAACACTAAGGAACAATGTGTTAGAGCCTCGAGGGCGGAAGAGACCATTTCCTCTTGTGTGCTTATACAAAGCCAGATATTCTCTGCAACAAACCGTAGCCTCCGATGCCGCTCGATAGACACGCTTTGTTTACCGCCGGTCCGACTCATAAATGATGATGGATGGTGTCACAAAACAAATACAAGAAACGATGGATGATGGAATCCGGCGTAATGTAACTTGGACCGCAAGAATGGAAAAGGTGTGGACAGTCGAAGGATGGATCCCATTTATCTTCCAAAGCTCTTTCGTTTGCTTTCTTTTAACAACCCCCCCTCCAGCCACCACCCCCTCTTTATATGCAGGCTATCAAAGTGAGTCGAGTGCACCACTGCACCCTCTCATTTATTCAGATCCGTAACTATTACAGTCCAGTATAAAAAGAAACCATCACGATTACCTCACTCACGAAAGAAAACGTGTGAGTTGGGCAAAATGAAAACATCTTGTTATCAAATAAATGAAGACTAGACGAAAGAACAAGATAAGTTCGGGCGTTGTCAAAAATTTGATTCTTCACTTTTTTCTTCAAGTAGCCTCAGTCATAAAAGAGAAAATAAAAATAAAACTTGGGTATTTTTGTGTTAAAATGGAGCAGTTGCAAGGGTCTGACATTGTGTGTTTTTTATGAAGAAAATGATAAAACTGGATGAGCTGAGAGTACTGGTGCCTTTGGGTTTTTCCTTAGTATCCTACTCTTGGAGAAACACTCGCGTAAAGTTGTAAAAAATCGTGTGCTAAGTGACATCACTACGCGGAATTCCCATTTAAAACAATGTATTTTGGGGCAAAATCTCATATTCGAAACAATGGGACTTAATTAGAAACCAACGGCATCTTTGTTCTCAGCTCATCAAGTACTTGCATTTCCTTTGTAAAAAAAAAAAAATTTTTTTTTTTTTTTTTTTTTTTTTTTTTAAACAGTACTTTTTACATTACTTAGTACTAAACTTACACCTACTATACATAGAGTATATCTATGTGCTATTTATAACTTACACTAAATTTTAATTTTTAACTTTTCCTGCTAGTCCAGCAACAGAATATCTTTGCTGGACTAGCAAGTAACACAAAATAAATATAGTTCTACTCCCGTTGGGTGTAGACTGTGTCTGAACAAACAAAAAAAAGATAAATAAATAATAAATAAAATAAATAAAAAAAATAACAAGTGAAAAAGGTAAGACAATAAATAAATGAATAAAGAAACATAAATAAATAAATAAATAAATTATAAATAAATAAAGAAAGAAATAAAAATAAATAAATAAACAAACAAACAAACAAACAAACATACAAATCAATTACTAAATAAAGTAAATTTAAATTAAGTAATTAAATTGAGACATAACGTTTACATTTACATAAGTTCACAGTATATACAATTAACTATCTTACAGTTTATAACACCTAGCTGCCACTATACGCAGTACTTTTACTCATCGTAGCAACGGCAAAGCAACTCAAACGGTTTCCGCCGATTTAACCTTCTCACTGTCTCACTGTTATCCATCAGTTTTATCGCCTCTTCGTTGACATGACCCAAACTCTCGCTTCGTATTTTTCCGCCACCTCTCTAATGTACTCTTTAACTGCTGGGATCCCTAACTCTTTGTGTATGTCCTTGTTCCTCATGTACCAAGGGGCCCCTAGAATCTGTCTCAGAATTTTGTTTTGTTCCGTTTGAATTAGTTTGACGTTGCTATCTTTGGCGCATCCCCAGAGCTGGCAACCATAAGCCCAGACTGGTCTAATTAGTTGTTTATATAACAAAACTTTATTGTGGATTGGAAGTCGGGAACCTCGCCCCAGCAGCCAATTCATTTTTCTAACTTTAATTTTAATCTCTTTAACTTTTTTTCGAATATGCTCTCCCCAGTTCAACTTGGAGTCTAGGTGGAGCCCCAGATATCTTGATACCTCTGAATAGGGAATCACTTCCCCATTTAAATATATTGGAGAATATCCTACTTTTTTATTGGTGAAAATTGTGTGGGCTGACTTAGAGCCGTTGAGCGTTGTACCCCACTTCCATGCCCACTTTCCCACTCTGTTCACTGTGAATTGAGTTTTCTCGTTTGCTTCAGTCAGAGTTTCACCAAGAGAGGCTATACCGGTGTCATCAGCAAAAGTCCCTATCATTGAGTTGTTATCACAAGGATATCATGAGTAAAAAGATTGTACAGGTAGGGTCCCAAAACAGAACCTTGCGGAACCCCAGCCCTTATCATGCTGAAGTCTGAATAGGCACCGTTAAATCTGACTCTAAATGACCTACATTCTAAATAGGACCTTAAGATCAGGTAGTGGTTTTCAGGTAGTAATTTTTTAATTTTATACAGCAGTCCCAGATGCCAAACCCTATCAAAAGCCTGGGCCACATCAAGGAATACTGCTGAGCAAACTTTTTTTTCCTCCAGCCCTTGTTCTATTTTATCTGTGAACCTATGAACTTGTTCAATTGTGGAATGTGAGGTCCTGAATCCAAATTGGTGGCTCGGGATTATTTTATTTTCCTCTATTAGCGGTGCAAGTCTTTTTAAGTACAGCCTTTCAAAAAGTTTACTTATTGTTGAAAGAAGTGAGATGGGCCTATATGATGAGGCCAGTTCTAACGGTTTGCCAGCTTTGGGGATAACAATGACTTCTGCTACCTTCCAAGATTTGGGAATGTGACATAGGGTGAGAGCTGCATTAAATATCTTAACTAGTTTTGCTACTGCTTTCCCTGGAAGTTGTTTTAAAATCTCACCGGTGATCATGTCCATTCCGGGGCTTTTTTGTTTTTTTACCTTAAACCTAATTAGGTCCAAAAGCTCTGTCTGGCTACAAGGTTTAATTTCTACCGAAATATTCGGATCAAGGTCGACTAATTCGTGCAGCATCTTTCTCTCTCTCTCTTCTTCAACCATGGGTTTAAATATATCTTCTAAGTGTTTTCGAAAAACCTCTGCTTTATCCGATTCATTCTTCGCCCATTCACCCTCTCTATTCCTAATTGGGGGTGAGTGTGCTACAGTTCTTTTCAGGTATTTTGTGGCCTTCCAGAGTGCATAGTCTGTATCTTTCTTAGGCGTGGCCATTTTTAAAAATTCCTCAGTTTTGTCATTCTTGATTTTCCACATTTCACTGGTTAGTTTATTGGTAAGCCTATTCAACTCAGCTTTGTTTGACTCTGACCTAGTTTTCTGCCACTTGCTTCGCGCTTTTCTCTTTTCTCTCAGGAGTGCTCTAATTTCTAATGGAATTTTAGGTGCCAGCTTAACAGTTTTAATTACCGGGGTGTTTTTCTTGGCTGCTTCTTGTATTTGTGTCACTATAAGTTCGGCTTCCAACTCTATTTTTTCTTTGTTGATAATTGGGGTATTCACAATGATCCTATCGTTAAGGTCTTTCCTAAATTTTTCCCAGTCCGTTTTGGCATTAGTGATACCCACCAGTCTGTTTCTTTTGATCGCCTCCATTCCCAGGCTAAAAGATATAGGAGAGTGATCAGAGGATAACTCCTTTGGAATTTCATTAAGCTCTATTTCCACGGAGTTCATCGATATATTCCTCGTAATGAAGAAATCCACCACGTCCGGTTTCTTATTTTTATCTGTAGGCCAATATGTAGGACTTCCTGAGGAAATGAAGTCACCTTTTAGTGTTTGAACAGCCGCATTCAGTTCTCGACCCTTAGTGAGAGTTAATCTGGACCCCCATCTTACGTGTTTTGCATTCCAGTCTCCACCTGCAATGAATCTATTGCCAAGGGCCGTGAAAAAGCTAGAGTAGTCCTGTCTTTTAAGAATATGCCTCGGTGGACTATAAATCGAAGAAATTTTAATCGGCCCAATTCTCGTATTTAGAACTACTGTTGCTGCTTGTATGCTTTCTTCCCTCCAACTCATTTCTTGGTGGTGATCTAAGCCAGAACGGACTAGGATGGCAGCTCCCCCCCTTGCCTTGTCTGACGGATGAGTGGTGTGATAAGTGTTATAGCCTTTTATTCTGATATAATTTTCTTCTGTGAAATGAGTCTCCGAGATCATACAAATATCGACTTGATAATGATCTAGGAAATGCATCAGTTCCATCTTTTTATTTTCTGTCAGCCCGTTTGCATTCCAGGCTACTATTCTTATCAAATCACCCATTTTGAATACTGGAGAGACACTTCTCAAGTTTTTCTACCGATTTCTCCAGTTTTTCTAACCTGGATACAATCAAATCACTAACCTTTTGTTGCTGATTCAATTGAAATAACATTTGTTGGAAAAAACTTTCTTGTGACGAAGTTGTCACCGGAGGAGACACTTTTTGAAGATCCTGTTTCCTTCCACCTACCAACTCTGCAAATGACATGGTCCCATTCACTTGTTTTTGAGAGAGCTTGTGCTGTAGCGCACCCTTACCCCCATTACCTTTCTTTTCGAGTGATTTTAGTCTCTGCTCTTTAAAATGTTGGAACACAATGCAGCCCGTAAAATTAGCTGGGTGTCCCTCCTCGTGACAATTCGCACATTTAGGTTTTTCCAGTCGTCCATGTGGACACAGAAAAGTCCAGTGCCCTTCAGCACACTTAAGGCATTTAACAGGTTTGTGACAAAAAGCTTTGGTATGATTAAAGCCCTGGCATCTAAAACATTGAGGGATTCTTTTTGGTTGCGTTTTAACTGGAGCTATGAGAACTTTTTGTGAGGCTACCTTTTCAATTTCATTTATTTTCTTGACATCTTCTTCTCTTTCGAACGTAAGCTGGAACAAAGGAAGGGGAATCTTTTCCTTGACTCTTACCTCCTCTTTAGTTTCCTCATTAACCTCAAGACTGTTCCTGATCTTTAACAGCCCCGTCACTGACTTTACTTTAAAACCTTTTTCTTTTAACTCTTGCTCAATGACCTCAACACTGGTTGAGGGATGTAGCCCTTTTGCTACGACTCTAATGGGACGGGTATGCTTATTTTCATACGAGTACCAACAGGCTTTCTTTTCCTCTAGTCTATCAACAACCTTGCTGTAGGCTTCAGGACTCACTAGGTTAACTCTCCAGACGTCTCCCCTAAGAGGTTTCACACTAAAGTCAGTTTTCGGGATGTCACCAATAAGTTCCATGCACCCTTCAAAACTTTTTACGTTCGTAATTTTAATAGGGGGTGGAGTATGGACTTTTATTTTCTCTTTACTTCCCTCCCCCTCCACCCTTCCATTATTCTTCTGTACCTTTAAGTCTCCATTTGGAACTTCATTTTTTTTCCCATCTTGAACTTTTCCGGTTTGTTTGGTTGACTTGTTACCCGAAACTTCCGGAACTTCTTTAGAATTAACGTTACTAATCTGCTTCGCTTCTCCATTCCTACCTTTTTTGAGGTGAGTGCGCGGTGGCGGTGAGTCCTCTTCCTCCCTCCTTTTCCTTTTGTGGACGAGAATCCAGTCCGTTTCTGCGTTTATTTCATCCTCATTTTCGTCTTCCTCCCTCGTTCCATCCTCAGGACTTCCGTCAAGTGGCGTAAACCTCCCCGAGTATCCTGATACAACGTTTTCTTTTTCGGTATTTTTCTGGATGCGCACTTCCTTTTTTTCAAGCACAGCAAGCCGTTGTTGAAGATCTTCAATTGTTTTTTGGTACTTGTTTTGCAATTCATAAGTAGCATTCCTCTGTTCTTCTTCTTGTTTTTCTTTGTTTTTAACTATCTCAACTAGGTCCTCTATGGTGTTTTTTAGGCCTTTAACTTGAAATATGGATTTAACATCAACGACATTTTTGATGCCTTCCTTGACCGCCGCTTCAGCTTTGTCCAACACTTCCTTAACGTTTGTTGGCTGTACAGCATTCGGTGCGCCTGCGGCTGATTGATCAATCGTAGTTATTTCGTCTCGATTTAAAATCGTATCATTACTATCTCTCGTTGGTGTTCCGGGAGGAGATCTCGGGAGAAGAGAACTCCTCTCAAAAGCACTATTATTTGCCATACTTGGCAATCCTGTAACAGCTTGGAATTTCACTGCACTTGGTTTTACAAGGTCAAGAAGTAGACCTCGTTCACGGCACTTCTCACACCCGGAAAAATTGACATTGTCTAACCAAGAACACTTGTAGCCGTGTTTACATTTGATCGACGTACACGACATGTATTGTTTACTTTCTCGCACTCACTTTCGTCAACCGCTGCGCCTCGCCGGCGCGTAGCCGCTCACTAACCGCGCGATATGCTGGACTTTAACCGTTCATCACTCAGATTGTACGAAATTGTTCGCGAATTTTCACTGGTTTTTCTCGCAGAGAGAGCACTGAAGCACATCCGCACTGCTCGAAGTGTAAACACCGAATCCCAAACAACCAACGCTCGCACAACCAACAATTCGATTTTTTCCATGAATTTTAATGCTGTACAAAATACACCGTGGCCAATAAATTGCACGCATTGCCGCTACTCTGTGCGTATTCAAATGATAAAGGATCAAATTAATTTTTCTTTCGAGAGCTTCAGATGTCTTTTAAAGATACAGGTAAATTTTATCAGATAGGACTCATGTAATATTCATGGCTGCAAAGTGGTTTCTTTAAACTTGAGGACAGTTCCAACAAGATGTATGTACAGGTACACATGCGGAGTCGAAAAATGGAAAAGGAAAAAGCAACAAACCAAAAAACCAAAAAAAAATGTTACTTTCTAGGACCCCATTAGCTAGAAAAAAAAACATTTTTTTTTTTCTTAAAATGGGACTTTTATCATCTTCAACCAAGAGAAAGACATTTTCCGTAACCGGAAACTCGGTGCATTTGGAAAGTTTGTGCCACAGGTTCTAGAGGGTTTCTTGGAGGACCCGAAACCTTTGACGGACAACATTTAAATTTTGACCCGAAACTACTTTAAAAACACTCCCACTGTTTTTACGTCAGAAGAAATATGGGTCCTATTTATTTTTTTTGGTACGTCTGAGACTTATCAAAGTAGTGAAACCTCCCGAAACTTCATGCATAAACGTATTTTTTTTTTTTCCTTCAAAATTTGGAGTTTAGCTCAAAAAAGGCTCATTTTCGGACTTGTGCGCGAAAAGAAAAACAAAATCTTGTTTCTTCTTCTAAAATATAGTAAGTACAGTACAGTCTCGAAGTAAAATATGCTCATGATGATAAGCGATGCACTGTCGTTGGATGATAGAGAAGAAATCATCGATGAAGTGGCTCCATCTCCTGGCGCGTTATTCGATACAGCACCTTTATAGTGGACTAATTATAGAAAACACTAAGGAACAATGTGTTAGAGCCTCGAGGGCGGAAGAGACCATTTCCTCTTGTGTGCTTATACAAAGCCAGATATTCTCTGCAACAAACCGTAGCCTCCGATGCCGCTCGATAGACACGCTTTGTTTACCGCCGGTCCGACTCATAAATGATGATGGATGGTGTCACAAAACAAATACAAGAAACGATGGATGATGGAATCCGGCGTAATGTAACTTGGACCGCAAGAATGGAAAAGGTGTGGACAGTCGAAGGATGGATCCCATTTATCTTCCAAAGCTCTTTCGTTTGCTTTCTTTTAACAACCCCCCCTCCAGCCACCACCCCCTCTTTATATGCAGGCTATCAAAGTGAGTCGAGTGCACCACTGCACCCTCTCATTTATTCAGATCCGTAACTATTACAGTCCAGTATAAAAAGAAACCATCACGATTACCTCACTCACGAAAGAAAACGTGTGAGTTGGGCAAAATGAAAAACATCTTGTTATCAAATAAATGAAGACTAGACGGAAAGAACAAGATAAGTTCGGGCGTTGTCAAAAATTTGATTCTTCACTTTTTTCTTCAAGTAGCCTCAGTCATAAAAGAGAAAATAAAATAAACTTGGGTATTTTTGTGTTAAAATGGAGCAGTTGCAAGGGTCTGACATTGTGTGTTTTTATGAAGAAAATGATAAAACTGGATGAGCTGAGAGTACTGGTGCCTTTGGGTTTTTCCTTAGTATCCTACTCTTGGAGAAACACTCGCGTAAAGTTGTAAAAAATCGTGTGCTAAGTGACATCACTACGCGGAATTCCCATTTAAAACAATGTATTTTGGGGCAAAATCTCATATTCGAAACAATGGGACTTAATTAGAAACCAACGGCATCTTTGTTCTCAGCTCATCAAGTACTTGCATTTCCTTTGTAAAAAAAAAAAAAATAAAATAAAAACACAACATTTCAGACCCTTGCAAAGTTGTAACTGCTTCATTTTCATCCAAAATCCTTAATTTTCACTATCTTAATTTACTTTTCTGACAACGCTTGAATTGACTTATCTTGTTCTTTCCGTGAAGTATCTGAATGTATTTTTGACATTTGTAACGCTATATTCTAATCAAATGAAAAAACTTACTGTCAACAACTCCAGAATTCTAATGACGGATGGAAAAATTATTTTTAAATACCGCAAGACAGCAGTTCTAGAAGCCTAAATAAATTAGAAAATTGCCTCCTTGTCGCATCGCTAAGGAGATATTTTTTAATTATGCAAGTACTGAAAACTGAAACAAAATAGTAATTAATTCAATAAATTATCATTCTTCCAAAATATGTCTTCACTTATTTACATCCTCTTTCCTATTCTGGGAGACATTTTGTAATTTGGTGCATGGAGACTTCGACGCTTGGGTAGAAACGATGTCTCCACTCCCTTTCTTGCATTTTCGGTGGGTGTTCGGTGGAGTCTTCTCGTCGATTTTCCCACCATTTTTGATTTATAAATTGGAAAACATGATATAATTGTAAGATTTCGGTAAAAAAACGAGCCCAGAAATTATCAGCGTAAAAAATACCCTTCCTTCCTTCACTACTCGAAAGTAATTGTTCCTCGGGTAGTAAAAACCCAATAATTTTTTTTATTCTTTTTCAAAGTTCCTTTTGTTTTGGCTTCTTTGGGGGGGTCGAGAGTTTGTCAATAGAAATAGGCGTTAAAATCGCACGGGTGCACGCTTTCTTATTAATACAATAGCCTCAATTTTAATGGACCGAACTTAAAAGCTTTTACTATCTAAAACCGATCGGACTAAGTTGCGCTTAAACGAATCAGTTAAAACCACAGCTATTCTGTTCCCTACCGGAAACGCTCAAATCAACGAGTGTTTCATTTCTAGTCCGTTCAGTTTTAGCATTTCACTTTTAAATAATTGAACCGTTGTCATGACAAGTCGGGAAGTGTTGACTCATCGAAGTTAAGTCACCATGGACTTATTTGGAAATGAATCGATAGCTTGGCGATGATACACTATCTCTGCTTTTATTTCAACGGTTAGCGATGAATAAGCCCCTCCCTCAACTTAGTGTGTCTTAAACAATGATCAGTTACCGTTATCCATCGAGCACCTTTCTTTCCAAGAGTCAGAGAAATCGACCTCCTTACTATCAAAGCTGCCAATCCTAACTGTCAATGACGTGATGCACCGAATATTTAACTTGCACTTTCAATCAATATTTACATAAACTTCTATCAAAGTTTGGTATAAGTGTTACCGGAAAACCCCGATTTTCAGGTGAACTTAGGATTTTCGAGAGCTTGTTATGCCCACAACCTCTAAAATCTAAAGACCTTTGCGGTTTTATAACCTAAAGATGTGCCCTGTATTACCAAACTGTTTAAGCTATAGACAGTCTGAAGGAATTTCCGTACTGAAAGTGCCATGATTCGTCAAATTTTAACAGAACTGATGCCTCAAATACTCGGGGAGGCTCATTTTCAAACAAAAATACTGAGAGCCATTAAAACATAAATTTTAAAAAAAAGTCATCAATTCTAATAGGATTTGACAAATTACGAAGCTTCCAGGGAGAAATTTGTGTGTGTTTTTCTTTGTCTTTAATCGTTGTACTTTTCAGGGCCCCTTCAAGATGTTGGAACCCACATTTTCAGCTCATTGTTAGGGTTTGCTTGCAGCCAAATTTAGCGATAAATCTAATTTCTTTATTGAGTTGTATGTGTTTAATTATACTTTCGCAAAACGACAGCCCTTGTTGGGAGGAGAAGGGGCGACTTGCCTAACTTTGCACTGCTGCGCTGTGAGTCAAGAGCAAACTGTTTTCTCAACATGTTGAGATAATAGTTTGCTCTTGATTTATGCTGTTGTTTATTTATGCTGCTGTTGCTAGTAAATTGTGTGGAGAATATTATCCTTTGACAAAATTTGAATTCAACACATGGTTTTGTTCGTTATTTGAAATTTGTCCCAGCCAAAATTCCAGAAAAAGTGAATAGTTGCGTTTTCCGCTAAATGAATAAAAAAATATTGTGTATGAACCGAAAGGTAGTTTTTTTTTTTTTTTTTTTTTTTTTTTTTTTTTTTTTTCCCTGTAACTATATCGCGCGAATCGCATTGCAAAATCTTGGCTTGTCTGCAAAATATCTGGATTCTATTTTTAATTTTGATCCCCTACCTTAACGTCCAAATTCTATGTGTGGAACGGCAAATTCGTGGTATTTCTCTTCGCATCTGGGCCAATCGATACGTAAAATTTCTTAGAATTACAGTGGTGGATGGACACGAATCGCCCACTTTGAATAATCTCCTCTCTTAAAGACGTGTTAAGATACTTCATCAATGAAACATCCGACGAATGAGAGATCTTTTATCGTATTTTGATTCATTATCGGCGCAGGTGACCTTTCTGCTGCTCGTGTCCAAAGCAATATAGTGAATGCTGAACGACAATGCTGATCTGCTGATCATCTGCGATACGCCAACGCACCCGGGCGTGAAATCTAGGGCTCGAACTCTAACGCCGCGGTGACATTTCCGAACGAACATCCACACTCCAAAGCAATGCTGCCGTTTTGCGTATACTTAATGACAATCTACGATTCACTGGTGATTCAATCGGTTGAAGCAAAGGTTACAGATTCGAGTTGTATTTGATCCATTATTATAGTTTTCAACTATGTAATCTTTGCTTCAACCGGTAGAATCAACGTTGGACTTCTACTCCATACGGAGAACACGCACGGCGCAAACCGACGATTTTTGTTTTTATTTTCTTCCCGTGATAAATTACTCAGCGTGCACATTAGAAAGATTTGAAACCCTCCATCATTTGCATAAACTCGCTATTATTATGCAAGATAAATGGCTTATCGGGAGGTAAACGACATATAGAACTTTGGGAAGAAGAAGAAGAGAAAAAGGAGTAAAAAGTGAATCAGAGAAAGGCGGAATCGGTGGAGGTACAGCATCGCTGCTGCCGAGGATAGTAAACGAACACTCCCTATGCGACTGTGCGAGAGATCGCGTTCGACAGGATGGAGGAGACTATCGAATACAATCGATTGTTAATCTCGCAAATTAAGGCCCCGTGCACACACCGGTATTGGCCATCGACGGACGAACGAACGGCAGTGGTGGTCTTGTTGGCCGCGGCCGCGGCCGCGGCTGGTCGATGGTCGTGGCGTCAGACAAATTACGGAAAGAGCGAACCAGCACCGGCCAATGTTTGCCCATAAACTCCAAAAACACTCGGATCATGTGTTCTCCGAACTCCGAATCCATAACCATATTGGTTAGAGTTGGGTCTTGGAGTCTCTACGTGCAAATAAACCTCCTGGTACTTTCACCTTTGACGCGGCCTGTTTCGATTGCGTCCCGGCCCGGCCGCAAAAAAAAAAAAGATAAAAAAAAAAAACTTTACCGCAACTTGCCCTACACCACAAAGGACTTTGCTCTCTCTTCTTCTTCTTCTCTCTCGTTTTAGTACCGAACTCGAGCTTTTATTGAGACTCGTTCTCTCGTGCAAGCCTAGTTTTAATTTACATATGCTTGGAAATTCGAAGTTTTGCGCGCCCGGGTGTAAAACTCCCCGCGCAAAATTGTACCGTAAACCCTATAATCTTTGTTCTCTTTACCTGGAGGTTTGGATCTCCTCTTTCGTAATTGCTATCCGGCTTGAGTCTCAAGGTCACCGTTGCTAGTTGTTTACCGGATGGAGTTAGAAATTTGATTTTTTATCAGAGCTCTTGCAATTTGATACATCGATATTTGTCTCAATTTCAGTCTACATATACATATAACAAGAATAGCTGCTAAACTGTTAAGATGGCTTCCGGAAAATGGGATAAAATATGAGGGACGGGTACGCTCTCCGTTCAATCTTGCAGTTATCGGTTTTTTCATTTCAACCCGTAAAGAAAATCAATCGTATAGGTGGCGGCCTCACCAAGAATCGACTGTTTTATCTTGAGTGAGATGGAGAAAATCTATTTTTTCCCCATACTGCGCCAGCCACCGTAAAGCTGCAAATAAAAGAAACTGAAGACATTCGCTTACGGGCCTACCTATACCTAGTGGAGAGGATTTAACACAGGGGCGTCATTTCAGGTTTTGGGTTGGGGGGGGGGGGGAAAATGAGATTTTTTTTTTTTTTTTTGCTCATTAATATTATTTTAGACACTCTACAACCCTGCATACTTTTACTGCATTCTATTTACGGCCCTAAATTCCAACA
>VMOF01000002.1:29275469-29390483 GCA_011764245.1 Trialeurodes vaporariorum
AGGTGGGTGAAAAAAAATGTCATTTTAGAGCTGAACGAGTCAAATAACATGGATTCCGTAAAGAAATGTCGGCAAAAAAATTTTTTGAAGCAACAACAACAACAAACCCAACGAACAAAGCAACAACAAAATGTACGTCTGGAAAAATTTTTGTCGATTCAGAGTGCGCCATATGCCATGCCTATATTACATAATACATTTAATCTCGAAAATAGCGCTTTTTATAAGAGGTGAAAGAAATGATGATCGATAAAGCTCCCAACGAAAAATATGAATACTGTTGATGAAGGGCTAATTTTTTACTATAGTTGATTTTTTATCAGAACACATGCTACAAGGCTTTTACCTCTCTTTTGAAAATGTTGTTTCACAGAAACAACTCTGTTCCAGTTGACCCTTAACTACACGCAGCTCAAGTAATCTGGCTACCATATTTTTGCGATTGTTTCCTGAAAAAAAGTCGATTCCAGGGAAAAGCTGTCTCCTCAAGAATCGATTTTTTAATATAAATTTAAATGTAAAAAATACCAAGTCCATGTGCTGTCATTTTTCTCAGTGTTTTTTTTAAATTAATAGCAAAAAAAAACAAAAAAAAATACGAAATCAAATGGTAGTTAAAAGAATATGAAGGTATGAAAAATACTCGCCCGAAACAAAAAAAAAACTATACCCAATTTTACGTTCTCTCCTGAGAACAGATCGGGACAAAAACCATTGGTGTCTCGTATTTTACAACATCGGATTTCCTCCATTAAAACGAGGTAATATAATCGATTCTAGATTCATATTGAATTTTTTCGCATAGGTTTTAATGGCAAAAAAGCACGGTTGCCAAACATAACGAGCCGCTACGAAAAGAAACTGATCTGGCTGCAATAATGCGTTCGAGAGAGTTTCCATTATGACAGGTCGAGTCCCATAAATAACGCGTCGTTTCTGCGATTTGTTCGCTGCCTGCCCACTCCACTGGTATGGCGATAAATTTAAATCGAATGACATCGAGACAAGTTCAAGAGCGGAAGAGAGCGAACGAGCAGGTGTGGAAAAAGAGCCTGTTTGGGGTGGTGGGGGGGGAGGGGCGATGGAGGGGCGAGGAAGGGAAGTGCAGAAGAATGAATAACGAGAGAAAAAATCAAAACTGGATTGGGGTCTTGAAAATCTTTGATTTACGTCTGACACACTGACATTAGCCTTTAACCCATCTTACTTAAATGAGAATTTTTAAATAACTGCATCAATGTGGAACTCCCTTTTTTTTTCTTTAAAAACTTTTTTTTTCCTTGGTTTTTTGGTTTTTTTCAAATGTTTGATAGTTATTTTTTCCCCTGCATGACATGATCATCTATTGTTCCCCCGATAAATTTTCAGTATCGATTCATCTTTAGCTAAATTTGTTTTTTTTTTTTAGAGCATGAGTGTCATGCTCTATTGAAATCGTTTCTACAAGGTCAATAATGCTTTTCTTATAGGAACGGCATGGTTCGGGGGTCCGTGGGGGGTCGCTTGGTTTCAGTATCGAGAAGGGTCCTCGAGGACCGATTGACCCTTTATTCCGCCAAACCCGGGGTCCTCCCAATTTGTCGTTTTTTCTTTGTGGCGGGATTTTTTGGCCAAGATTGAGGTTAAGCTTTTTTGGGAATGTAATTACGTACTAATTTGGGAAAGACTTCAACGAAATTTTCTTTTGAGATATTGGGGTTTATATCAGAGGATTGTGTCCATGTTTCGTGTATTCTGCGTTTTAAAAATGCATTTAGATGATTTAAAATTTTCCAATCCTGTTTTTGTTGATGTTTCGGTCCGCTAAAAGAGTTCTTTTGGGGAACGCGATCGGCGTTGCGTTTTAAGGTGAATCCTCAGCGCCCGTAGTAAGATTTATCCGCTAGATAACCCACTGTTCCGCGGTCCTGAAACCATGTTTTTTCCGCCTATAATCGTTAATTGCGAGAGCTAGAGTTAACTTTTCAAAAATGTAAGAACGTTGCGTTCTAGATCAAATCCAAAGGGAAAAATTTTAAGACCATTCCGAGCCATGGACGAAGATATAACTAAAACTGCCGACTTCCTATCTCCGCCCGTTTTAAAACCCTGTTGCGGGGTTTTCGAGCGCGCCCGCAGCGCTCCAAAGCAGAAAGGGGTCAACTAAAAGCGAACCGCTGCAGCGGTGGCCGCTCCGGCCCCTTTCTCCCATCCCTTTCCCCGCAAATGTATACCGTGTAGGTAATTTGAATCACGATTGAACAAAGGGGAACAAATGATCAGCGAATTAAAAGGAAGCAAAATCCGCTAAAAAGCAAAGTCTGGAGTATTTTTTGAAAGATTCCTGAATTGTCAAAAATGATTAATAAGGACTGAAATACTAACATCACAGTTAACCTCAAAACGGAATCAAACAAGAAAGAGTACATAGACATTTGTTTTATTAGTAGAGATCAGGCGACTCTTTTAATTTGCTGATGATTTCTGTTCCCTTGTCCAAAGTTGATTCTAAATTTTCCCCTTGCTTTCGATTTTCCATTGAGATACTGAGTTATCTGATCCTTTTGGGTCCCCGAAAACAGTTGACAGCCATGCCATAAAGACCAACTCCAACAACGGTTTTAGCAGTAGCACAGCATGTGAGCATGGACCTCGCCAGGATCGCTCACTTGAAAGAGTAGTTCAGCTGACCGCTGCTTGGAGCGCTGGGCGAGAGCAAAACAGGACTAACAACAGTCTAGTTATATCTTCGTCCATGGTTTTGCGACGACCTCCCGTCCCTTTGCGCTCCCCACGAACTACTGCACCTACGCCTACAACAGTTGCTTGCCGCGTTGTGCAGATTGCATGAATGATGTGTGTCCATCTACTTCATCCCAATTTCACAGCCATCACGGATGCCACGCCCGCCACGGGTCTTCTACCTGGTTTTATGCGACATCGGTCATCGTGGCTCAGTGTTACATGGTAATCAGCGGCGGATTCGGGAAAGGCACGCCCCCCAACTCACGGTAGCCTTTCCCTTTTTTTCAACAGAAAAAACCCCATAAATTCCTCCCTGCAAATTTGAAAATTCATAGGCGTAAACCCCCCCCTCCCCCCCTAAAAAAATTTCTGGATCCGCCATTGGTAGTAATTTTTGCGGCACACTACGCCGGATTCCCGTGCAAATTCCTACACTTCCCTTTCCCCCTTATCTGTCAATGGGCGCCCCCCCCCCTAATTCAGAAAAATCAAAACTTTACAAAAAAAAAAGAAGGAACATTCGAAGATCAAATAAAAACGAAAGGAGTAAGAGTTAACAAACTTTATTCTTAGTTTACTTTAAAATTTTTAATTAGGGGCGTAATTTGGGGGGGGGGCAGGGCGGGAAGTACCCCCCCCCCTAAGCAGTGGTGCCCAACCCCCTTGCCACTATACAGCTCGCCCCCAGTTTCAGGATTCCTCCCCCCCCTGATCTAGACCTCCCCCTGTTTTTACCCCCCCCTCCTGATTCAGACACACACCTTCCCACCCTCTCTCCCTCGCCGAAAAAATTTTTAAAATCTATAGTATGAACGTGTCTACATTGGCAACTACCGTTGGCAACGAGTTTTTGCGAACTTCCTTAAAAATTCAGAATCCTCTGGTCGAAAATTTACATGATTAGAGAATGTATAGGCGGGTTTTGCTTTTGTTAATTTAAATAGGTTAACTCTTAGAATTCATCGGGACAATGAAAATAAAGAAGGAATAGTTGTACTCAGCTTTTACTTTTCTATCATCTGATGCTGTCACTTTATTCATAATATCAAACACGTCAAAAATAGAATTACTTTTGATAAACTACATGCTACAATCACTTACAATTTCTACCATTTAAGGAAAATTGATTTATTTTCTATTTTGGGCGGAAGGGGGGGGGGGGAGGTTCTCTAGACTTGCCCGTCTCTAGGTGGTGCCCCCTAGCCCTTCCCATTGACATTCAAAAAGTTGCCCCTCCGGGCAATTTTTTTGCGGGTGCCCATGTCTTTGTCCATGGTTCTGAACCAAAAATTGAACGTTTTCCGGTTGTGGTTGCCTTTTTTCTTAAGTTTAGACACGGCCACCCTGTAAACCCCACAACAAGTTAAAAGTCCGCAATCCGCACCCTCGACCCGCAGCCACTATCAAAAGTAAATTGCCGGTTGACTTGCAGGTACCCCCTCCTCCTCCCCCAACTTAGATTAGACACAAATATAAAAATTAAAAAAAAAAAAAAAAAAAAAAAATGAAAAATAGAATGTATGCCCCCAAAGGGCCCCCCCCACAGTTTTCCAAGAGAGGGAGCGACCCCCTTGCCAGCGTAACTCCGAAAAAAAAATTCCAACTGGGGTCCAAGTAACTCAAGTAAGGTCTCAAAATGAAATCAGATGGATCCAAAATTTTTAAAGGCGAGTACCCGGGAAGCTTACTCTTTTTATCGGTCCAAACCGGATTGCGATACATCGATTTACTCTCGAGATATCGATTTTTCAAAGGCGCGCGGTATAGGGTCGGAATCTAAGATTCTCTAAAATCCGCGAATTTCGACTCTCATGGACCTAGCATGCGCCCTGAGAAGTCATATGTGAGTTTTTTGAGTTCACATGAAGTTCATTAAGGGCCCTGACAAATGTCGGACCGATAAAGTCTATATCGGAGGGGGGGCGTGGCCCCAACTCCAGCGTAAGTCTCACGTACAATGTCTAACTGCGGCCGCGGGAGGTCCCCTAAGATCCGTTTTAAAAAATTGGATGGATCTGAATTTTTTTTAAGAATTATCTAAAAGCTGAAGCTACCGCCCAATCCAAACCGCAGTGCGCAATCCATCGATTCGTTCTCGAGATATCGATTTTTCAAAGGCGTGCGGTCTTGTCAGATCGACCTTAGAGGGGCGCTGGAGGCTGGAAAAAGGCGAATTTCGTCTCTCACGAACCAGTCGTGTGCCGTATTATATCGGTTTCGCTTTTTTTCGGGTCCCAATGATGTCCCGAGAGAGCTCAATGCAGTTTCGAGCCAAAAAATATCATCTTAGGGGGACTTTTAAAAATATCAAAATACTCCCCGTTTCAGCGTAACTCTGACAAGAAATATCTAACTGCGGCCGCGAGAGGTCCTGTAAGGTCATTAAATAAACTCGGATGGATCTGAAATTTTCGAGGTTGTCAGTACAAGCAAGCGCTTTCGACCCGGGGCAAACCGAATTGCAATACATCGATTCACTATCGAGATATCGATTTTTCAAAGGCGCACGGTCTTGTCAGATCGAACATTGAAATAAGCTGTGGATACTCTGTATCCGCGAATTTCGTCTCTCATGGACCGTTTAAGCTCCCTTAAAATCGAATGAGCTTTTTCAAATTCATATTACGTTCCTTAAGGGCCTTGATGAGTGTCGGATGACATTTGATCAATATTAAATTTTTTTTAATCTGAGACAAAAAGAGCTGAAACCAAAAAACGAAGAATTTCCATCGTGATGACTTTGGTTCAAGCGAGGAAAATTCTATAGAAGTCCCAAAAAACTAGACTAGACTTTCCGGCTTGCTAGGATTGGTATTAAGAATTTCCCTTTCCCGATGACTTTGGTTCAGGCGAGAGAAATCTAAAAAAGTCCCAAATAACTAAACTAGACTTTGCGGCTTGCTAGGATTGGTATTGCGTCATCCGATTTTAAAGGAACTATCACTATCGAAATCGATTTTCAAAACCACAGTATTCACCTCGCCTCGTGAACAACTGTTTCAACACGCTATAAGTAAATTTTCATTCCCACTTTGACCTATCAAGTTATTTTTACAGCGATCACTGTTATACAAACACAAATGCAGCGTTGCGATTGACTTTGTCGCAGTTTTGTACTATCAATATGGAACTCCACACTTACAATGATTTACGGCCGACACTCATGCTCTCTTTGCTAACACTGTTCCAGTGTTGCAAGTTCCAACTTGTTTTTTTTTTTTTTCTAGAGTTTGTTCATGCTTTTGAGATAAATTACAAGAACAAGAACGGACCAATCGAACATACAAAAGAAAAATACAAAATTCAAGATAAAAGCTCTTCAGCGCTGATCTTCGAAGCATGGCTCATCAATTACACATCTTTTGTCGGTCGGCAAAAATGCGACAGTGGTACCGAAATCTTTGATTTTTTTTCTTGTTTTTCAGGGAACTTGGTGCGTGTTAAAACCAAACTGCGCTTTTATATGGCCGCCCTCTCTTTGTTTCTCTCTCACTCTTTCACTCTCAAAAAAACGAACAGGGTCATGAATCATTAACGCAGCAATAAGATTCCACCTCCCCAAAAGCCTCGAAAGCTGCGTAAGTGGAACAGGGAGAATTGAGAGAGACAGATTGAAGCAAGATGATATGAGGAATATAGGAAAAATGAGATATACACAGAACCATTATATGTAATTCCAAAAATTCTTCAAAATTTCCAAAGAGCCGTGTTGCACAGATAGAGTAGGGTGCGATACCGATCGGTAGGATTTCGCTTTGTATACTATCGCCTATCGGCATAGAATAAAGATTACTTCGTAATAGAAGCGTCACTTCCATAAGGCTCTGTATAAACTCCTTTCGTTGACCTTGAAATAAGCCAGACACTGCGAGATTCAAAATAAGCCAGCCACCCTTAGAGTCCTTGTATAAGTGTGTATGAGTACGTAATATATTAAGTTTAATAATTTATTTAATTTTTAATATCCCCTGCAAATTTATTAATATACAGGAACTCTAAGCCAGCCGACGACCGATTTAAAATAAGTCAGCCACCGCACGATTTAAAATAAGCCAGCCACCGCGAAATTCAAAATAAGCAAATCGTAGCGCTGATGGGTGGTGGATGATGTTGTTGTTGAATGAAAAGGTAACAGAATTTGAAACATCCTTCCAAACATAATCTTTTTGAGACCGTTCACTGAAAGAACTGTGCTCCGGTAGTACACCTATTGCTCCGGTAGAGCCGAAGCACGTGCTGATTCAGATAGCTTCGCGGAGCAAAGCTCGGTAGTACATAAGCACGTGCTACGGGAATGTATATAAAGAAGAGTGAAAAAAGAGCGTGCCGCTACCCAGGATCGAACCGGGGATGTATCATTCCGGGGTCCAGTGCGTTACCACTGCGGTGCTCAGTGCTTGTGGAATACGAGGCCTGATTGCTGCGTATATAAGGGTAGCGCTCCGAGGCGCACACCCTTTACGACGCGCTTAGTTAAGTGAGCAAACTCTGTGAATATGCTCCTAAATTGTAACGTAGCGTTCTTTCAGAGATCGCCGATGACAAATTCTCAGAGTGAATTGATTTCAAGAGTGAACCCGTTCTACTCTGATACATAACAGAGAAAAGATGGCGACAGGTCCTGCTAATTGTATGTCATTGCACGTGCTGCCCGCCTACATCGCAATGCCGAAGCGAGAGGTTCGGGACTACCAGAGCATGTGGCTCGCTACTACCGACGGAAAGCCCGCTAGTCACAGAACTTTGCTTCGGATATGCCTCCTTCAGCTTCCCGAAGCATGTATTCGGTAGAGCCAGAACTTTTTTTTTTCAGTGTTCAAGGTCAACGAGTTCTGATAGGAGATTCGGCGACAGTGTCGCTTCTATTACGAAGTAATCTTTATTCTATGCTATCGGTAAGTATATACTACCGAATAGCCAATGATGATTCAAAATTACCGCAGAATAGCCGCACAGACCAGTAGGTTGTATTATTAGGAAAAGTATAATTTTGTCTCGTTCGGGCAACTTATACCATCTGTTGTTAAAATATACTGGAAGCGTGAAAAATACTACGAAACTCTCTTTACCTTCATTCCCTCGGGAGTTGTGCAATAGTGACTGGGGTGGCTGTCAGTTCATTTTGAATTAGTGAAGGTGAGAAACTTGGCTCTGGCGTTCTTTTATATTCAAGTCTTACGCAGTTGAGTATAAGTGGGAGTGAGAAACGTGATTCTCCTTAGATTTGTTTTTTTAATGCTATTTGATGTTACCGTGACTATCTCTTTTATACGTTACATACGCAGCCGTGCACAGAATATATCCAATGCTTTCGGCGAATTTAAGTTATGGCTTCACGGGGTCCATGTAACGCTTCCAGTGGTGGTTCCAGGGGAGATAGAATGGGAACGCGAGCCCCCTGCCCCACCCAGAAGCCAACTACCAGTAACCAAAAAACGCTTCTCGAGACGGTTCAAATCTCAAAATTCTACCGCAAATCTGGGGCTTTCTACCCCCATTTAAAGCCGTTAAAATAATCGAATTCAGGCCAAAGCAAGAAAACTATATTTTTTTTCATGTGTTCCGATGAAGAAAATCTGATTTTGCCCCGATGAAGAAAATCTGATTTTGCCACAATATGCTCGAGCCACCACAGGTGAGGCTTCCATTTTTTGGCCTCACCTAAATTTTAAACTTAATGCGCCTCTCACCTCTAACGATGTTGTGGCTAATCTTGAAAATCTTTACTATTCGCAGATTTGGACCGAACTAATCAAACCATTACGAGAACTTTCGCATGAACACCTTCGAAGGAGCAGGTGTAGTCACCAAACAACTATTACATACTTGTATGTCGTGGAGGAGCCATTCAAAAAAGGAATGTACCGCGTTTAGTGCAAAAACTATAAACATCACGTAACTGCTCTTTTTATCGTTACGTTCTCGCATTCTATCAACAGACAAATTGCATTGGCGAAAAAAAAAAAGCAGACAGGAAGAAAGTGAATTGCATGTCAACGCAGTGGATGCGCGCGCATATTTGTTACAGACAATTTGTATCGGCGTTTAAGATGCGAAGATTCTGTCTCTCGAATATACAGGGTGTCCGGTAAGTCCCGGAACGGCTGCGCCATTTCTTTATTTACGCAGATAAAAAAACCAAACTTTGGGAATGTTCCTAGATAAATAAAAACTACTTTTTTGGGGGGTCAAAATTTTGGTCGCCCCTCCCGGGGGGGGCGGGGGCGCCCCTAACTTTTTTTTTCAAATGGCAACCCCTATCTTGTGATACCTCATTCGAAAGAAGGTAAAAAACTGAGCATTTTGGCGCAAACCGCATGTCGATATCTCTTTTAGTATTCGAGATATCGAACTTCAAAATCTATGAAAACCCATTTTAAAAAAATCATAACTCTTATTCAGAAAGTCGCTATTTAAAAAACTAGGGATCTAAACTACTCTACATAACAAGCTCTTTCCAGGGAAAAACACCTCTGCTCAAAAAAATTAACTTACAGTTATTGTTTTTTTTCCCCGCCAAAATTTTTTAAAACATTTTGGCGGGAAAAAAAACAATAACTGTAAGTTAATTTTTTTGGGCAGAGGTGTTTTTCCCTGGAAAGAGCTTGTTATGTAGAGTAGTTTAGACCCCTAGTTTTTTAAATAGCGACTTTCTGAATAAGAGTTATGATTTTTTTAAAATGGGTTTTCATAGATTTTGAAGTTCGATATCTCGAATACTAAAAGAGATATCGACATGCGGTTTGCGCCAAAATGCTCAGTTTTTTACCTTCTTTCGAATGAGGTATCACAAGATAGGGGTTGCCATTTGAAAAAAAAAAGTTAGGAGCGCCCCCGCCCCCCCGGGAGGGGCGACCAAAATTTTGACCCCCCCAAAAAGTAGTTTTTATTTATCTAGGAACATTCCCAAAGTTTGGTTTTTTTATCTGCGTAAATAAAGAAATGGCGCAGCCGTTCCGGGACTTACCGGACACCCGGTATATTGACTCTGCCTGCAAATTTGATGATGCATTCAGTGTTTCGTCAGCGACAATTCACCATCCACCAATACTGTACAAAGGCTTTGGGCATTCTTAAGATGCCTGTAAAAATTATAGCTTGGACGAAGAATTGCCTGTTCACGACCCCAATTTTTGTATTTGGTCGTTTTTATTTTTATTTTATTTTTTATTTTTAATGGTTTATTTCAAATCACAGCGAGTGCGAGAAAGACCCCTCTGAAACGGTTGAGTTCTGGAGTTTATTTTGATTTATAAGCCTGCGAAGTCGTGGGAGCCGCGAAGCCCCACCTCCCACCCCCCTCAGTGCTTAAAAACATCAGAGAAAAAAAATATATCTAGTAAGCTTATAGCTCCTGCTTTTGAGGGCACTGTATGAAAACCTTGCAAAAAATAACAAAAATGTTAGAAAAGGGGTATTATTTTTTTTTTTTTTTTTTTTTTTTTTTTTTTTTTTTTTTTTTTTTTTTTTTTTTAAGATGGCAGTTCAAGTATCATCTCTAGGATGCATGGAATAATTCCATCATGGCAGGATAAATTTTAAAAAAAACTTGGACTGGAGATAAGTCGATTTTAAATTGGGGTTCGAGTGACCCCCCCCCCCTTTAGTAATCTGCGTATACTAAATACCTTAAATACCTTAAATATACCTTAGGGCTATGAAGGTTAAGAAAGTGGTAGCTCGTGCCATTTGGCAAAAATATTGTTCCTTCATTTGAACCCATGAACAACAATGGATTGTTAGTGAATATAGTTAATATACATGGTGGAAAAAACATTTTGGGTCAAACCGCTGATCGATGTCGTTTTTTGTGTTCGAGATATCGAAATTCAAAGTTCGATTTCCACCCATTTTCAAAAATTTATAGCTCCACTAAAAAGTCGGAATGAAAAAACTATCCGCAAAGTACTGTACACAACAAGTACTTTTCAGAAAAAATATGATTGGCAAAGAAACATTTTAAAAACCTGATTTTCAGGCCCTTATATTTTTTCCAAAATCTTCGACAATTATTTTGAATGAGCGATTATGTTGTAAAGTGGTCCGAATCAACAATTTTGGCTTGAAATTTTTCAGCTAAGTCTCCATGCGCAAAGAATAGCGATTGAAAGCTCAATAAAGTCTTGAAATCACCATTAAAATTACCAAACTCAGAATTGATAATACGTCTAAATTTAGTTTTAAGGGGTTTTGGGGACTAGCTTACCATGCCTCATTGGACTCAGTTGATAGGTTTCGAGGCCAACATTGTTGATTCAAATCGTTTCGCAACAAAATCGTTGATTAAAAATTTTCGAAAATTTTGAAAAAAAAATTGAGGGCCTAAAAATCAGGTTTTTAAACATGTTCTTCGACAATCATATTTTTTCTGACAAGTACTTGTTTTGTAGAATACTTTAAGCTGGTTTTTAGTAGGAATTATGAACTTTTCAAATTGGGTTACCATCAAACTTGGAATTTCGATATCTCGAACTCGAAAAACGACATCGGCCTTTGGTTTGCGCAAAATTCTTGAAATTTGATGTTCTTCGAAGTTATGTTATGAAAATTAGGTGTCACTATTTCAGAAATGTGATTTAGGGGGGCGGTGACTCCCGTATCCGCCCCCTGAGGGGCCGGAAATTTGACAACCCCCTTAAAAAAATATCCTCCTCAAAATAATGGAACCCGTTTTAGCGTTTTTGGGAAATTCGAGCCCAAAATTCAAGTTATGTGGAGCTGCTTTTTATTTTCAACACCCTACAGGATCAAAGGACGGGAAAGCATTCGTGCCAAATTGCAGGATCAGCCAAAGCTTTAAGGTTATTTTTTGAGGTGACGAGAGGATTTTGAAATTATTTAATGGACGTATTCTTATTTTCGCGCAATTTTATATTGTAATCAGTGTTCTACACAATATCCAACAGACCTATTTGGTGACGATGGGAATGCTCAATGCAGTGCGGAGTTCACCGCGGTGCCGTGTGACCAAGAGAGAGGAAGAAGAATATGTGACGGAGATGACAATTTAGATAATTCACGCTCGCGTAAAGAACACTTGTTGTGGTTGCGGGGGGGGGGGGGGGGGCGGGGGGCGGTGGGGGGCGGTGGGGGCGGGGGGGGGGGTCAACCGTCTACTCATGCGTGTCAGGAGATCGTCATCCTTCTCAGCCGCAGGTAAAGCGCCACCCGCTCAGATCGGCCTCTCTCGACCCGTATTTCGTACACGTTCGATCATTCACACCCGCGGCCAAGATAGTCATCCGTCCAAAGTTGCCAACTTTTAAAGCGTGTGCCATCGAAGCTTGCCAATTGAGCTCAGTGTGCTGTACCGACACAAAAAGAAGAGTTAGATCTTAATTAGATTTTAATTTGCATGATTTTAATGGAGCTCTTGCCAGGGGCGTAGCTACAGATGTTGATGCCCGAGGTGGGCCTTGTAATGTATGCCCCCCGCCATAATTGAAAGCCAAGCATTGCATCGAAAGTAGCTCTGAATTTCAACACCCCCCGCCCCCGCTTGAAAACTTATTTCTACTTTCACTTCTCTTTTTCTGGTTGTTTACGTATTTAATTTGCCTAAAAAATGCCTAACGTGTACAGTGTTTTTCAATGGAAGCTTCTTCATTTCCGAAAATTTGAAGAGGCGCTTCGAAATTTTGGAAATTATAGGTCCATACGGAGCTCTGCTCTTCCAACATGAAAAATGATATCGACCGACGGCTACAGAAAAAAAAAAAAAAACAAAAAAACAAAAAAAAAAAACAAAAAACAAAAAACAAAGAAACAAAAATGTTGCAATGCGTTATAATGAATAATGGCATAGTTTCTCCTGTAAACTTTAGATACTTTTCAAGAAAATAAATGTGGGGAGAGGAGAATGAAAATCCACGAATGTCTTAAACCTCCACACCTACTAATCTTTTACCCCTAGATTGATAGACGTGGAAGATACCCGAAGGGCACCTGAAACGGCTAGTATCAGTAGTATCTATATCCTTTCACATCAGAAATAATGCAGGAAACCGCTACAGCAAAACACAGCAGAAGTTCGCAACGCGCCCATTAACCGATCGATGCTGCATGAGAGTATAACGCCGGCCGTCATCTGTTAATCAGCAGAGACCGACCAAAGTTCTTCAGAGCTTCGAGCACCGTCGAGAGGTAGAGGACACTCCAAAGGAACCCCCTGCGTTCGTAAAAGGGGAGGAGGGGATCCTGAGTGAAGGATAACCCGAACAAAACTGATAGCGACTGGGATAAGCTGTTTAAGCCGGGGTTTTATTCAATAAATACGAGGTGTCCTGGTCGTTTACTGCACTCCGGTGGATGGAGGGAGGGAGGGGTGGCTTATTTTCTTGAAAACATACCTACACATACTTAAAGTAGGTCGACATAACGACGACATCAGTACTCACACACTCACATACGCACACATTATGCCTCACAGTGTCTGTCCGTTCGTTCGATGAGAGTAGCTGAAGAGTGTTTCGACGCCTCGGGCAGACAAAAAAAGTTATCGGGGCCCGTTTCTAACCTGCAAGAAAGTGATCCTCGCGCGATCCCCGAGGGCCTTAAGGCACCGATTCCCCTTCCCCCTTCTCCACCCCTGGCACCATCTTCAGCGCACCTCGCGACTACGACAGCGCGAGCGTAGTGACCAGTCCGATTATAAATCAAATTATTTTTTTTCCTTCTTCTTTTTCTTCGATTCTGTAAAAAAAAAGAGCTCCTTAATTTCGTTTTCATTTACAACTCGCCTCCACCGCACGGGCGCCTCTCGAACGCGACCTTGCCCCTCTCTGTTGTGTTTTGGTTTCCGTCAACGCTGTGACCTCCCTTCCCGCCGTCCTGCTACAACCATTTCGCCCTTTGGAAGATGCCCCCTCCCCCTTCCTTGGCTCCAACAGCTGATCATCGGGGCTAAGCTAGTTTTCACTTTCGTTCAACTGATCGATGTGACCGACTGCGACGCGCGGCGCGACGGATGAGCGGAACACTCACACACACACAATCTAGAATACATGTACTTACGCACCACACAAACACACTTTGTTTGTCTCGCGTTGGTGTTTGATTGATTGCACTTTAATTTGAAATATCTCAAAAGCGCGGTTGCTTGGCGCCCATGATTAGGACCCTTGCGGCAAGTGGGCGTGCAAGTTGAGGATGGGCGGGGGGGCTCACACAGAAATTTTCTTACGCGGGCACAACTCTCACTGGCACTGTTACCGTGATGTTGACTCAAGTGCCGCTGTCGTTTTGTGCCTGTAATTGAATCGTTTATTCAAAAAGGACTCGAACTTTGAACAAGAAAATTGAAGATGTGGAGAAATTAATGAGGAGATGATGAGGGAAAATTTTCTTCGGTCGGGAGGAGGTAATAATGATTTTTTTTCATTCTCACATCGGAGCTTTTTCGATTTTCAATGTAGTTCCTCTTGAATGGCGGCTACTGAACAATCGATTGTAATTGCCTAATTTCAATGACTTACAAGGTTGCCTGTCATCACTGCGAGATTGACATCAGTTTGAAGGGCTTGGATGGAAACGTGTAAAGATGCAGCGGTGGACCCAGGATTTTCTGTCTCTCTCGCTCTATCTTTCTCTTTGCACCTATTTAAAATCATGTATCAGAAGAGGACCTAATTAGGGGTTTAATTGGGTTTGCTCCAGTGGCGAGGCGTGCGATTTGGCAACATTCCTTTTTCCCCATTTAAACACATTAGAAAGGTCGAAATGCCTGGTCATCGCCGATGACTGGAGCTTTCGACTTTTTTGGTGAATTTAAATGGAAGGAATACATTGTTGCCAATTTTCACGCTTTGCCATTCGTTTGCTCCCCCTTTTATCCTTTTCTAACACATGTTTCAGTTTAAATGGAAAAATAGGGAGAACAAATTTCTGGATTGGACCCTCTTCTGTAAAGACGTACAATGAGCGTAGGGCAAAGACGATAAATCAGAGACCAGTCACCAGCTACCTTGTCCCTGTGAAAATCAATTAAGTGGTTACTTTTTTTCTGGATCCCAACAAGATAACGTCCAACTGAATATCAGATATTTATTGACGAGTAAAAATTGTTGAGGTCAGTATAGCCAATGAGAGCAAAGCATTGGAATATTTGTTGTAGCTAATTCATCAGTCATCGTGTGGTCCAGTTGGTTATGTTGCTCCAAATGCTACTCTGTTGAGTCCCCCCAAAAAAAAATTTAGCCACCGCGCGTTCGGCGAATGCGCAGTCTATATTCTCTAAAAGGCATGGGTTTTGTGGAACAGCATAATTCGAGCTGTCCGTGTGACAACGCTGCACGATCCACGATGCGGTGAGTGGTGCTCAATGGTTGGGAACCTCGTTAATCGGTGAGTCATCGATGGGTTCGATTCGGTGCGTCTTGCTCGTTAAAAAAAAATCGGCTTGGCCTCAGTTTACTTTCTTCACCCGACCTCTAATGAAAAGCCCGTACCGGAACTTTTCATCGTCCTTCGAATTCCAATTGAGACGATCTCCGTAAGAAAATCCCATAATAAATCAGGTGTGCTGTTCCAAAGAAATCTGAACTCAAACATAATGCTGATTTTTTGAAAAGAGCAAACCTTTTGTTTTCGAGTTGTCCCTCGAGGAAGCCTAACTTTTCTCCGTCCTCTTAACTTACTATAACAATATTAGACTCCACCTCTTTTACCTCCCTTTTTTTTCACGTGCACTCACTAATTAGACCCACCAAGGTCTCTTTCTCTCCCTTTTCCTTTCTTTTTGGTCACTCTCTATCTCGTGTTTTTGTGTTATGTAATGAATGCCTGATCACCTGGTTGATAATTACAAAAACCGATTCAAGTGACGGAACCAAATCACTAGTAAACTGTCCCAAAAAAGGAACAAGGAAAAGTGGTGCGCACTAAAAATAACAGATCAAACTCCTCCGATTACGTGCAGTATCAAGCCTCAGGCAATTCTTTTTATCCGATCGTGCGTGAAGAAATTTTCTAAATTGGAAGCCCGTGAATTTTTGTTCCATTTCTTCGAAATTTTCTCATTTTTGATCAGGAAACTCGCCAAACACGAATGTGAGAGTATATCTTTCAAATATCTCATCATTGCGGAAGAAACAAACTACGCATTTGTAACTTTTTTTTTCTCCTTCTCTACTGTGATTTCACCGTTGAAAAAAAAAATACTGATACTTTCAGTTTCTATAAAACCAAGTTACTCAAAACTTCGCTATACGACTCTATTTTTGAAATATGTATCAGGGATTCGATTATTTTTTTTTTTTCTTTTTTTTTTCTTTGCTTTATTTACCTTAAATCTGATGAATTTACTGAGTGTTTGTGAATTTTTACACAGCCTTTGTATATTTTTACGTAAAACTTTCGAATCAAAGTTTTTGCAAGCACATGCAATAACTATAATAATAATACGTGTTGATCATTTTACTGGACGTGAATTAATTCGGCATAAAACTCGGTGTTTGTTGAGTAAATTTACTCAGAAGTTTATGAATTTTGTTAACGTTATCTTCGATGTTTTAACCCGGTATTCAGTAATTGTATGAAACGCACAGAAAAAGAGAAAAAAAAAACCCCATAGAATCACCCAGAATCACTCAAAACCACGACCACCCCCATACCCCCCCCCTCAGTGCATTCATATTCGCTCGGAAGGAAGAATGAAATCAATGCGGCACATTCATTTTTGCGACGGCTCGCGCAATGCAGCAACGATGCTGTTCGTCATTCAAACATGTAATGTATAGAATTTAGGATATAAGGATTCTAAGATGGGGGAACCAATCATTTCATGGCACATGCACGTATTCATTTTATTCTTTTCTCTTCTCTTATATTCAATAATTTACCCAACTTTTTTAATTTTTAACCTTACTATATCGGGGCAGCTAAAATTGCGCCCCATTTGGGTCAGAGCAGGGATGATGTATGCCTCCGATTACGACTCCGCGTACTTACAAGTATAGTCCTCGCTAAACATTTATCAATCAACGTATTCGCCCCGTCGCTATTATTTGCGGGCATATACTTGAGAACGGAAACTCATTTCTTCAACGACTTTCTTTTCAGAAAAAATTATCCGGCAAAAAAAAAGAAGAAAAAACGCATTAGTACTATCTAAGTTGTTTTATAAAAAAAAAAAATAAAAAAATAAACAAAAAGAAGAGGAAGAAAAAAAAGTAAAATAAAATGAAATGAAAAAAAAAAAATAATAAAACAAAAAGTCCGCCTCTTAGAATATGTTTTATTTATTTTTTTTTATTTATTCCACCTATCGACAAATGGTCATTAAAAATCGGGTGGATTACTGTGGGCGAAGAGGGAGAGGGAGGCAGTTACTACCAAGCGAAGAGTTGACTTACGGAGGAGAGCGCTTTACTGGGCATGCAAGTTCGTGACTCTGAACTTTCGATTTGAATGTTGTCGGCGATCCCTAAAGCTATTCTAGTTTTATAAATTGTTCGTCTGGTCTAGTGCAGATGTACTGGCGGAGTGGTGCTGGACTGGCGTCGAGTGCTTAAAAACTTGAGGAAACGGTTAATTGATTAGCAACGGATGGTGTGACGGCCGGCCGGCTGGGGCCTTCTCTCGCGTGTATTTTGGCCCCAAACGACGGACGGCGTACGCTACGCGTCCTCCTGATGAACGGTTAAAATTTATAGCATCTGTCTCTCTTCCCTCTTAATGATTTACAGGAAATTTTAATTGCAATGTAAAGTTTCTTATCCGCGCCGCGTCTCGGCTACTCCAGAAGCTCTATATCCTTCACGGTGGTGCTACACGCATTTGTTTCGCATTGCCTTGGGTTTGCCAAAAAGTCCTTGTCTAATGCCGGTACTTCGCAAGTCCGGTCTAGAGTTTGCTCCTTCTCGGAATTGGTACTTTCTTCTTTTCGGTTTTAACTTTTTTATCCTCCTCCATCTCCTCTTTTTTTCCCCTCCCCTCTCTTCTCCCATCGCCCTCTCCCTTTCGCTGGTGCCTTTGTCATAAAATTAGGAAATAAGGGCTTAACCTCCAACTAGAGTCCCTGTATGTTAAAGAGTCTCGCCATACGAGGCTCCGATTCTGATTCTGATTGGCTGCAGGATGTTAGGCTGTCACGGAGCTCAAGGAGACGTTCTGTGCTATGCTCCATAAGAATCCCGTTGGAACGCACCAAGCGAGGAGGCGTAGACGCCCCCTCGGAGAACCCAACCAATCAGAGTGGACGCCTCCTTAGAAATTCTTCATCTTCATGCTTCACGTGGCAAGAATCTTTCATATACAGGGACTCTACCCCCAACTTATTTTGGAAAGTTTTAAATAAGCTGAAGCTCAGTTCGACTTTTTCCGATTCATCTTAGTTGATTCGTTTCGAGCGTGCGTTTCCAAGGAGGATGTCGACTAAAATCCTTTTAAAAAGTCTAAAATTCTCTTTGAACAGAGAAATTTTAGCTCTAAATTCAAAATCAGACAGACCACCCACATATGAATCTAGTTAGGGTTTAGTTTCACACCCCAAGCCAATTAAAGAACATACCAGTGTTGTCAGATCGAAGGTAAAAAGCCGTATCGTCCCCATTTAAATCAATGTAAAGTGTACGGCTTTTTCACCTCAATCTGGCAACACTGGAACATATCCTTTAGAATTGGACCAATAAAACGGTTAAATTTGATTAATGCAGAATGAGTTTTATGGTTGTTTCTCATAGGTTTTGTATCGAGGGACACAACGATACCAACGGACCGCAAATGACCGCAGAAATGAGTTCCGCAATGACCGCGCGAATGACGGTTAGTATACTTCATTCGATGCACTGTTGACGTCATTTCTAAGAATCTTATTAGAATGACATGGCATGGCGTCAGCAATGTAACTGATTCAATTGATGCTTTTCTCAGTTATTAAGCAACAGGACTATCTTGTTGATTTCCTTTATGTTCCTCTTGACAAAATGTTTAGGATTTTAGCATCAACCTCAGTTTTCAAAAACCAAATGCATCTGATCATTGTGATTATGCTCTCTTCTGAGGTAGGATGTATAAACACGGAAAAAAAGATTAGCGAAAATAACCATATGGATACCTGATTTTGGCACCTGAGAAGTATGGTACATTTACCGATACTTTGAGTAAATTCGACATGCAATCAGGTAACATCACTTAGTACCTAGTCAAAACATAGTATACTTCTGGTTAACATTACCATAACATCTAGCAGGTGCCAAAATCAGGTATCCGTATGGTTATTTTCACCGTAGTTTTATTCTGTGAAGAATTCCAGCGCAATTTTCTCTGTAATGAGTGAAAGGAGGAGTGTCAATAAGGCCGGTTTTTGGCCCCAAAAATGGTCAATATTTAAGATGGTCTAAAAGTTCGTGTAAAATGGCTCTACTTACTCTTAAAGGCTTAAATTTTTAGGTTTGGGTGGTGTTTTCGGGTTATTCGAACTTTAGAGGCGTACTTTACCGCCTCAAAGTAGGTCGATTTTGTGTTTTTCACGGAAAATGCCCGATTTTGCGTTAAATTATTGAATATTTAGATGTGAGCCGGACATAGTTCGGTTTTCTCCTTTAGATATGTTATGATACCACTAAAAATGAGTAACATACTGCAATACAGTCACCGAACTATGTCCGGCTCGTACTTAAATATCAACTTTTTTGATTTTGTGAAAATGGAAAACTTGAACGAATTCGATTAATATCAATGTAGTAATGCTTATATTGCAACCTGACCACCTGTTAAACCATAAAATACGTTTTGCAGGTTGCAAAGATGCAGTTTTGTATTATTGTACGTAAATTTTTAGAATTCGTTCAAGTTTTCCATTTTTACGAAATCAGAAAAGTTGATATTCAAGTACGAGCCGGACATAGTTCGGTGACTATATTGCAGTATGTTACTCATTTTTAGTGGTATAATAACATATCTAAAGGAGAAAACCGAACTATGTCCGGCTCACATCTCAATATTCAATAATTTAACGCAAAATCGGGCATTTTCCGTGAAAAACACAAAACTGACCCACTTTGAGGTGGTAAAACACGCCTCTAAAGTTCGAATAACCCGGAAACACCACCCAAACCTAAAAATATAAGCCTTTAAGAGTAAGTAGAGCCATTTTACACGAACTTTTAGACCATCTTAAATATTGACCATTTTTGGGGCCAAAAACCGGCCTTATTGACACTCCTCCTTTAACCTTTTTTACTGACCTCTTCGTTTTGTATATTTTTTTCGTTTCTATTTTTTGTTCTTTTTTTGTTTATGGTGTGTGTATGTTTTTGTTCAGTTTTTTGTCTTTTTTTCCTCAGAGTTTTCCGTAGATTTGAAACTGCGTGTACCTATAATTTTGCAAACGCTTCATTGTTATGTCTTTAAATTCAACTGAAATTTCATCAACATGTGTATTATGGGTTGTCACTAAAGATGGGCATCACGTTTAATACTTTCTAGTGAGATCCCCGCAAGACGCCTATAGCTGCGGGCCATCATCATCAAGTTAGTGCTAATTAACTACGAGCGAATGGGAAATCAAGGTTAGTCAGTGTCCAACAACTACAGATAGCGGATAGTAAACATGACTCCTAAAATATTGAGATCATAATCCATCCACACGTCTTATTTATTGAGGCCACCCATGTTTCAGGCATGATAATATTTCGGTTTCTGAAGTCAATGCTTGAAAGCTCTGCAAAAAGACGTTAGTATGCATTTTGGCGACGGTGTATTTCATCCATTTAAACTCATGGAAAGGTCGGATCCGAGGGTGTTCACTGTACACCCATGAATTCGATATTTTTCATTTAATCAAATGAACGTAAATCAAATCGCCAGATTGCACGCTAAGCTACTGGATGAGATGAGATGAGCTTGAAAAATATTTGAAAACACAATATTTCGAAATTAATTGGGACGCTTGTGAATAAAAAGAGTAAGCATTGAAAGTGAAGAGTTAATTGGGCAAAGGGCGTATTAAATAGAGAAAATCGAAAAATGGGGATTTGAAGTCTTGAATATAGCCAATAAGGAAATCATTTTTTTTTTTTTTCAATTTATTAAAATCTAAAAACTTACGCGAAAGAGAAAAAAACTTGCTTTCCTGGAAACTCCATACTTTTTAAAAGTATTGGTTCCGTCATGTACAAGCTCCTCAAAGTACCGCTTTCATTTTGCTCAATTTTACACGCCAAAGAACTTTTCTTTGGACAGTTTCAATATGATGACGTCATCTGTTTAACAAGTTCGTTGAGAGTTTCAAACTATCTCTCTCACTCACACATGACCCTTACACCAAATACACTGCCTATCTCACTCTCATCGCTAAAATCGTATTCAGAGTCGTTTTTCTTGAATTTTCTTGCCAAAAATGTGAATTTCTTGAGACCTGTACAGGCGATTTAAGGAAAAGATATTCTCTGAAACTTAAGTCCCAAATGCGACAAAAGAAAGAGTAAGCTATACACGTGCACGAGGGTCACGAGAGAGTGAGAGAGACACTTTGGGACGCAACGGGAGTTTTGATACAACCGATGAGTGCATTAATGGCAAACCGTGATGACTTATGTAACACCGCACTAAATCTATTATCATAACATGTCAATCGTATTAACGTATACCATATCGCCTATTTGGAAATGATATGGAAAGGGGGCAACGACATCAGTTTTGACATTTTCTTGGGGAGAATGGCGTCAAAAGTTTGACCTCCCTCCACCCTCCACCCTCCCCCTATTACTAGAAAACTTAGATCCGGGCCGGATCCCTAGCTTACTCTCTATACCAACGCCATTTTGTTTGGATGCTCGGAGTGTATTTACGAGTTCAACTCTTTTCCAAGACATCTAGACTACTTCAGCTCTCTCCCTCTCTTCTTCTCCCGCCCTCTCTAAGATATTTATCTTACTCGATCGGACAATTATTAAAAAAAGACGATAGGAACCATAAAACGGATACTACACGGCGGTGGCAATGCAACGACGCAACGCGCCCCGACGAACAGTGAGTTGAAACAAGAATTTTTCTGGACATAAAAAGTTTTTCTTTTTCAATTCAGAAACAATTTACTGCCGATATTTTCTTGAAAAACTATGTCATCTAATTTAATAGATATTAATATAGGAATGGGTCTGCTTTGACATATTACTACGGTAATAGCACATGGGCTTTGACTCGAAATTCTGCGAAGTGGAGCATGAAACCTTATCAAAAACATCCTAAATTCATCCATTAACTCAACTCTTTTTTACCATATTGATTTCAGTTCTAGCAACGATGTCCAGAAAAACCCATATTCCTATCCACTGTGTGAGGCAACGTAACACGGTAACAACTCTTTGGATCCTAGCATCACCGCGACAAAGATGCAGTTGTGCGTTGTGCACTGTGACGTGAAGCTACGATCCGCGTCGGATAAGAAGGAGAACAGAACAGGACAAGATGAAGGAGAAGGAAAGAGGTTGGAGAGAGATTCTGTGGACATTTTAAGCTGGGCCGACGACATCACTGCTCACCGCACTGCACCGAACATCTCTCAAGTCTCGCCGAGTCTCACGCATCATTCATCAACACCGTTGCCGGGCACAAGGCTTTTTAAAAAAGCTATACGCAGATAGATGGCTAACTATGATCGAGCATAGAGGGGCTTTCTGAGGCGTAAGTTTGAAGACACCACGAAAGCAGTCATTATGAAAACCTCTTATGGACATTTAAACGGTCTCCTGGTTTTTTAGCCTCATCAATGTTAACCTCAAATCAAAAGTTTCAAGGCGGATCAATTTGAAGTAGGTTTGAAATGAATGAAAGACGCCTTCAATATTGGCTAAAAACACAGCTTTCGACGTAAAACTGTTTCTTTTTAAATGTTTTACACGATAAAAAAAAAAAAAAAAAAAAAACTGGCGCACGACAAAAATAAGCAAAACATTTCTCACCTGGATGGTGCCGATAGTGGTTTATACGTCCAGATAGTCACACACTTGCACTTTCGTTTAGACGGACAAAGTTTCCGTTGATTTATCTGAGATTTTCGTTTTAGGGTTGAAAAATAAGAGGGAAACAAACCATCCATGCTATCCCAACTTGGGAAGGACATGAAACACGGCATTGTCCCTCTATAGTAATTGCTCGTCGCTCTATGCATGAGATGGATATAGTAATAATTGAGTCCCTGTTGGTCAATTGCACTACCAACAGATTCTTTTCTTTCTTTGGTGGTTGATTCGTAAGTAAAATTCCGAGAAAATTACATTTAAGGACACTCCAACTCGATACGTTCAGTATTCACCGAGTTATAGCCTCCGTTTAATAATGATGTTGATATGTTGGACCGCTTTGCACGCTTGCACCACTGTTACGGAGAGCATTGTGCCACCGCAACGTCAACACCAAATTGCGTGGTATTGATTAATACTAGATCCAGTTATTAATATTTCGTACACTATCTGATTAATACACATCTTGATTAATACTGAACGGATCGCTATAGAATTACGCTCATTGTTATTTTTCAGGGCATTTTAAAACCGTCATCCACCATCCAAATGCCGAATTTCTTAGGTGATGATGCAATTGTCCCATATTGAGATTGCCAGATAAGTGTCACAAAAAGCGAATGTCTTCTAACTTTATAGATGACACTTTAAAAAATGATGTAGTGGGAGTTGCACATCATTTTCGGCTTGATTGCGGAATGTACACTATATACACATACATATATACACCTAGTGTGTACGCATTTATAGTGGTATGACATATTGAGATAATTGAAAGAAAAGTCATTTAGCAGAGGAGCGCTTTTGATACAACCGCTTCGGACACACCTAGCTAGGCGCTTGTGAGTTGTGATACCTACCTCGGTGGCGCCTGATATACTTTTATCCCACCGGATGCCTCTATTTCTGATTGGTTGTTGGTAGTTGATTTTCGGTGAAGATGATTGCATTGCCTTCACGCTGGTAAGGACACAAGCACAAACGCTTAGGATTAGAGTTGGGCAGTTGGTAGTGGAAGTGTAATGGATTACACCGATTACCAAGTAATCTGTAATCGTCGAAACTTTGGATGGTAATTGAAGAGAAATTTTCATTCAAATCAACTTGATGAGGGTCATTTCGATTGGGTCTAATTCTTCAGCATCTATAATATGATGAGTGATACGATGAGTGACTTGTCAAAAATCAGCCCTGTGGGCCGATCATTTATTTCATCGTGATACCGGTCGTTAAGATTGTAATTGAGTGATTCTATTGGTCGAAAATTGTAAAACTTAGCCGTTGCTATGGTAACCATGGTTATAGTGCCCGCTATTTAAAGGTTACTCACAAATAACCTTTAACTAACGGCCAAGTTTTATCATTTTCGACCATTAGAATCACTCATACACAGTCTCAACGATCGGTTTAACGATGAAGTAAATGATCGGCCTGCTGATGATTACGGTAGAATCACCTCCGGAAAAAAACGATCACAATTACCACCCCCCATTTGCCCCACTTAGCTTAAAATATACATTTTTCCCCTGTAGCGCAATTAGATGGAACTCCCCCATAGAGGGGCTCCCTTTATATGACAGCCATACTGAAATTTTACTTGAACGCATTCGTCGAATTTGCGAGTCAAGTTCGGAATGTTTTGACGCTCCCGACGTTACTTTCAAGTGAGTTTACACTATATTATTAATCCTGTACATCGCTGCAGCAAAAGTTTGCAAGAGATCTATTTTAAATTAAAGTTTTCAATTCTATTAATATTGATGTAATATGATTACGCTACAACTGTTTGCAATCATCCCACGGGCTGAAATAAAGACTTAAGAGCGGCGCTAATTATAAAACGCCAAACTTGGCAGCATCGCTAATCGGAGTCGTGAAGCCTAGCGCGATGTAAACAATTCCATCTTTCTGTCTTTGCTGCCTACCTCAGCCCTCGGAGCTTCTGCGTCTCCGCGTGGTCGCCCGTCTCTTCGCACATTGGATGAAAACATGGTCTTTCCGGGACATAATTTTACGAATAAAAACTCAATATCATAACCGTTAAATCATAACGTAACTAAAAATGTTTGAAATCATTAATTTTAGAGTCGATTGACATGGTTTTTGCATGGAAATATTAATTCTAAAATTATTTTAAAGTAAAGTTATACGACAACTTGTTATGTCCAGAGAAACGAAGGTTTTGATCCAATGTACGTCACTCGCATCGGACCTATTATCGACGAGATAAATAAGGACTTAGCGTTTTTAAACTGGACTAGTTTCTTCTGTCACGTTGTTTTATCTTAAAAATTTCTCTCATTTTACTTTCGTTCAAAGAATTTCCAGCTGATTTATTTCATTTATTTCTCGCAGTCCTCGCGTGAACGATGCGAGTATAACTGCGCGACTGCGACGTAATCTAAATTTCATTGGCTGAAAATAATCGCGATTAAATGTCCACTTCCTTGAAATGCCAAGCTGCTCGATAAACGGTATGCCGATTGAGATGTTGTAGGTTCTTACTTGCCAGCGCGCGATTTCGCAACGTTGCATTTAGTCTATTTTAAATCCCTTAAAACGGTTTAAGTGATGACATAATCTGGTGAAAAAGTCCGTTGTGAGTTTCCAAACTGTCTCTCTCTCTTTCCAGCGACCCCTTTGTGAAGTCATCTCACTCTCGCCGCAAAAATCGCAAACAGAGACATTTTTTGTGAAATTTTCAAGCAAAAATGAATTTCTAAGGGCATTTTAATGCAGGGAACAGATGAAATTGTCATTAACCAAGACTCCGTACATGGAATTTGGCAATGTATTGAAACAGATAGCTATGCATGAGGGTCACACGGGTGAGTGACCTGGAGAGTGAGAAAAATAGTCTGGAACGTACGCTAAGCGAGTTTTGTCTCGGCTGATTGCAACCGATGAGTGCATTGTCGGCAAACCGTTGACTTCCGTTTAAAAGAGTGGTTCCACGGTGACAGGACGTAAATACTGAAAGTTTGAGGGGCTGAAGGGGGATTTGTGGTAAAAAAAGAGTCGTTCACATAATTAAGAGATCGCTCAAATTACAGTACACAGAGCCGAGTTTAAATACGGAATAAGCAGCGATAGGGCGAAAAAATAGCCGACCTCGAGGTGTGACAGTCTAGAGTTTAATGTAACATTAGTAATTAGTAACTAATGACTCCTGGACGGATTTCTTGAGTCCTTGTTTTTGTTATGACGATTTGGAATCCTGTATTGTAATCCTGTTTTGGAATCTCTGCGTTTTTATTGAGTTTCGTGAAGTATAATGCTGTTAGAACTGTAAACATTCCTCTTTAAGAGCTGTATGAAACTTGCCTACATCTGCTGTTATAGAGCTATAGTTAAATTGCCACTTTTTAGCAGTTACCCATGAGCAGCCTTTATTGAGCCATAGTTAACGGGAAGAGAAACTGAACGATTGATAATACAGCCGAAGTAAAGTCTTACAATGCTTGACAAATAGTGTCACTCGTGGACGAAGTCGTAACTGTCGGTTTAACGTTAAAGTAAATGATTGGCTCGGAGGATGGAGGATGGGACACCAGGAATTTTTCTATCAGTAACATTTCACGATGATCGTAACTGCTTACACGATAACGTATTATAGGCTTAAAATCCGCCGCGCCGAGGCGGCTCGAGCAATTTTGCAACAGTGAGTTTTCCCTTTCAAATACAAGTAAAACAATCGATTCGACTCCTCTGGAGGTTGTGACCTCCTCAAGAATTGGTTTTTTCTACATAAGTTTCAATGGAAAAATTGAGTGCTTATAGTTGGCAAAACTCGGTCTTTGAACTTGGTAATCTGTAAAATAAGGGATAAGAGAACAGCTTTTCTCACGTAATTTTTCTATTGCAAGTTGATATTATCTCCGGCGATTTCACAATAATGATTCTTGCCCATTGGCTTGACTGAGTTTTGTCACTGCCATCAGTTATTCCCTTTTGACGAACTTTTAGACAATGTTTTTTATATTATCCCTCCAGGGGGTGATCACGGAGGATCGGTTCGTTTCGGTATCGTTATCGTTATCGTTTACATGTAACCTTATGGGTGGCTCAACTGATCGAATCGTTTTGAGCTCCTCGTAACGATTGAAACGGACGAAAGGAAGCGATGAGTAATCTCGATCGTTCGAAGTAGGAAGAGGTAAGGAGGGGATCACCTGCGCGATCGAGTTGCGCAGAAGCAAGCCCATTTGATTTAATGCAAACGATAACGATAACGAAACGATCCTATCCTCCGTGATCACCCCCCCAGAAAATGTGTCTCGTTTTACGATAATTTCAGCCGCTGCTGAAAAAACTGCAGCGGTGCCTTTTTTATACACCCTGTATAAGACTGTAAAACAAAGCATGCATACAAATATTACGAACAGCACTCAAAATCGGTGATGTGTGATGATGTCAGAGAGTCATTATTTTGAATGCTAGTTTTTCGGTGTCCGTGCGAAAGAATGTTTTTTTCTTTTTATTACGTCACCGCCGTTCTCCTAGTGACAAAATCTAGAAGATTTAAGATTTGAGTATCAATTCCAGTTTTCGGAGACCCTGTCCCTCGCTACTGACCTAAATTTAAGATAGGTTATGAGCTTCTTTGATTTACTGTAAGTACTTGCATACTACGTCTTGACTACCAAATTAGTGAAAGATTTTGAATTCAGGGGACATTCATCTAACTGAAGAGAAAATATAAATACGACTCCCACTGTGAAAAATTCTAAACTTTACAAGTCATCGCATGGATGTCACTCTTACGAGTAAAAACACAGTGTCACTACATCACTGCAATATTAGATAGGAATGAAGGTGATTTTATCTCGAAACAGTGTAAGTCATGGTGGTCCTTTTACATTCTTGTTTTAGCTATTCATTTCTCAAAGAGGAGAGAGGAGAGCTGAGACATAAAAATAAAAATTAAAAAATCATAATTATAATATAAGATATAAGACAAAAAAGCAAAGGAGAAATGCTGAAGATAATTGTAAAAACAAATAACACGCGTTTATTCAAGACGCTTACGAAATGTCTTTTTGAATGTGCTAAACAACTAACGGATCTCGATGAAGCGGAGGGGAGGGAGGGGGCAGCGCAGCTCACAATCAGACAGAGAGAGATTCGCAAACACTCAGCTCTGTGAGGTATTCAAAGGAGATGATGAATGCCCGTCAAAAGCGTGCATTTCTTCAATCTTCATTTTAAATTTATTGAAGGTATAAAAAAAAAAAATAATAAAAAAAAAAAAAATAAAAAAATAAATGAAAAATAAATAATAAAGCAACTCTTTTCGCTCCGTGAGTAAAACTGCGCTCCAGCTCTCCTCGTCACATTTCTCCTGACTGTCAAGGACACGTCTATCGCTATGTCGTGCTTTCGATATATTTTGTCCTGGTAAGAGGAATCGGGTCAAAAAAAGGGTGGGGGGGAGGCTCCCATGAAACAAATATGCAAAAATTATTTATATTTGATTGGGGGACGGATTTTGAGGGACGTTGGCCTGGTTACAAGTTATACAGTATGTTCCATTAGGCTTTACCAAATTCAATTTGAAAAATAAGAATCTAATTTCATTAAACTACGGGCCTTTTAGACGCTCGTTAGCCAGTAGTTTGCAGAATTATTTCTCACGTTAAATAATGAACTATTCTGCCGACCTGCAAATGAGAAGCATATAGGTTGTTTATCAAAATGTATCAAAGTGACGTGCGTCTTTTTCTTTGCTAATTTGAAGTTGGAGAAGTTCTGACTTCGCTGTTTGAATTTACGGATTTAAAAAAAAAAAAAAAACGAAAACTTGATTAGCGAATTTTGAATGTTTATGGTGCGTTTATCAATTTTTTTTTATTTTTTTTTTATTACTAAACAATCATGATTGCAATGCTATAACGAACAGTAATTGCAAAATACGCATTGCAAATTGATATAATTTGTAGAACAAGAGCAAAATCTTAATGTTAAGTGGTCGATGAATAATTTTGAAAAGGATTCAAATTATCTATAACTTTGCATTACTTAGCGTTTTCTTCTGTCTTAACTATAACTAATGAAGCTACACGGAAAAAAAAGTTTAGTGAAAATAACCATACGGATACCTGGTTTTGGCACCTGCTAGATGTTATGGTAAACTTGACCAGAAGTATGGTACATTTACCGATACTTTGAGTAAATTCGACATGCAATCAGGTAACATCACCTAGTACCTAGTCAAAACATTGTATACTTCTGGTTAAAATCAAGTATCCGTATGGTTATTTTCACCGTAGTTTTTTTCCGTGTACGATTTTTAACGGTGATTAAAACAATCCAGTCCACGGAAAATGTCCGGGAGTCATCTGAAAGATACAGATGATGGGCAATCAATTCATTAATGCAATTTCAATGCAGCCTTCTTTACAAACGGGAGCTGATTTATTTCAGGAGCAAATCAGACGTTATTTTGAGAGTGCAGATGAAAAAAATTAAAAAGGATAAATTGCTCGTGTCTGCGAATTAATGAAAATACCAAAAAAAAAAAATTGGGAAAAAACTTGGAGGAGAAATGTGAAAAAAAAGAAGAAAACTTACGTAGTTGATCTATTTTAATTTGGATAAAGTATCTAAATACAGAGTTTCATTGACCTGAAACTATCTTGTTTTTAGAATCAAAATATTTTCTCGGCGCAGAAATGGAATCGATCAACACTTCTGAGAACATCTATCCAATGGGAATAGCTGAACTCCAGCTATAGGCAGTAACCACTCGCCACACCTATTGTATTCTCTGATTATGAAGGAGCTTTATTGAGAGATAATCTGTACAGTATAGTATCCTGGATTCACGCGCTCCTTCAAAACGCCGGGTATGCTATTCCATTACGCTCTGAAGAGCTAGAAGTATCCGAGGATAATTTAGGCGTTTTGTGAACGAAACTCAGAAGAGTATATTTCGCTCTCATCACACATCAGGAGGTCTTTACACTTATATTAGCATGCAAAGATAAAATGGATTCTTATCTATTTATATACTCTGTCCATGTATACATTTTTAACTTCCATCCTCTCGTGTTATTTTGTAACGTGAATTCCTAACTGAGATCAATTATTGGGGCGTTTTATACTTTTGTGGAAGTCTTCTGAATGCTCGCATCAAGAAATACTTCAAAATTTGCATGATTTGATGACATTTTAGATTATTATCTTTAAAAAACTGGGCTGGGGTAAATACCCCCCCCCCTTTGGCACACAAGGTTTATAACATTGTTGCATATATTTTTATTTCAAAACTCATGAAACATTTTTCATATTGCACATTCTACACAGAGAATTCTAGCGCAAATTAGCGGATGGGTAGACCTGCAAATTGCAGATAATTTTTATCTATCAGTACATCGAAATTTGACAATGGGTTAAGATTCAACTTGGACATTTTATAGTATGGACACCACTTAAAAATTGTCGGTTCGACTGTTTAAATTAGTTAAATTAACACGGCACGGGCGTAATTTAACTAATTTAAACGATCAAACCAAAAAATTTTAAGTGGTGTCCATACTTTTAACTATCCTTTTGACCTGAACTGTCACCACTGTGCTTTCTTTAAAACCCTTCGAGGGGCAGTATGGCTAGTACTACTAGCCACCTTATTTCATCATTTTTTGAGCTTCAAGGGCAGTGGCTAGTGCCCCAAGCCACCCACGTTGGTTCATACCATTCTGGGATCATACTTCACCAATCTATGAACCTATTTAAATGGTTAGCCACACTAGCCTTTGCCCCAGAAGCTCAGGAAATAAAAAATAAAGTTGGTCGGTGAAAAAAGACGTTGCCCCGCAAAGCGTTAACTCAAAATCGTGGAAAATACTGACTCATTGATTCAACTTATTAGTGGTTAGTTATTGCTATTTTAGAGTCATTTTTTCCCCCAGCCATCTAGGACAGAAGTACTTACAGCAAAGAAAACCCGGGGGATAAAGTTAGAAGGCTGGGGAAGATAAGCATTGAAGCAACCCCTAAATTTGAAATGCTAAGACGCTTTCTTATTTCATCTCCAAAAAGTTCCAATTTGCATCCAAGAAAACCGGAAGGTTGTCATCATTAGAAGGCAACACCCGATAAGGATCGTTCCCCGTCGACGACGCGCTGCTGGTGAAAGGAACAAACTTTTTCATCACTTCCATTTGAATAAGCTATTCACACGTTTATCACAGATTAATCCTCTCCCCCTTTCGAAATATCTCTCAGTTGCTCCGCTTCGTCCGTATACCTGTCTGCATACGCTCTCAAAAAAGTTGGGAGTTAAAGGGTAGCGGCCGTCGGGTCGCAATTCGTAATTCGCAAATCGAATATCTTCTCCTGGACATTATGAGAATCGTGCACTTAATTTGAATAAGGCTTCGAACAAAAAGAGAGAGTTAGATGGATATTTTGAGAGGGAGGATTGACATGGTGAAAATAGTAGAGGTATGCGCGCGAGGAAAAGGAATTTAATGGTGGCAAAAAGGGAGTTAATGTTGAAAGTCACGGAAAAGTAATAAAAGGCGAGGGAGTAAAAGGGGTGAGAGGTTGAATGGCGAAATTTTGAGGAGTGAATGGATACAGCGAGTGAAAGGGGAGCGAGCGCATTGAGTGTATAGAGCGGGAAGTCTAACTCCAAAAGCGAAGGCGCTCGTATCATTGCAGTGGAACACGCCGAGAGCCGTCATGAAAATACGCCGGGCATCTGCTCCTTCGAAGAGTGGCGTCGCGTCGGTGTATGGCGGATGGCCTGGTGGTGAGGCGTAGCGGGCACCGCACTCATTCTGGACTTAATACGTGTTTCCTCCAACAAGCCCCCCCCCCTTCCAACTCCCGCATAGTTCCCCATTTTCTTTACTTTCTACTCCATTTCCTCCTTACACCCTTTTCTATTCAATTTGTCGCTTGTGTAACTCTGCTCTGCATATGGTGCTGTCCAAATCATAAGATGGCTAGTAAACTACTGCATGCCCTGCTACGGAAGAACGCTTCAGAGAACAATCGCGTTATTAACACTATTTTTGCAATGAATGCCGTTGATTCTCTTCATACACCGGGTCTCTGTTTCGATAAAGCTATATTGCAAAAACATAGCAAATAGTTATTTACGGTGTTCTTGCTTCTGTCCAGTGGCGGATCCACCGGTGGGTGGGGGGGGGGGTATGGGGGCACGTGCCTTCCCAGTAGCCTAAAATGTTGTCTTTTTTCAATAGAAAATAGCTCGAAATTGCTTCCACCAACGCAACGCTTCAAATTTCAAAATTTCCCAGGCGTGCCTCCCCCCCCCCCAGAAAAATTGTCTGGATCCGCCACTGGTTCTGTCCATTGACGAAAATAGGGGGCGATGGGGGGATACGTTTAGCCACATGGCCATGTGATTTGGAATTCTAGGAGCAAAAACTGTGTTTTCCCCCAAAATTTGTCTGGATTGTAAGTGAAAAAATGGGAATTGTTGGTGGTCAGAGTTATCCAAGATCAAACGCATGAGAAGCAGAAATAAAAAAAATAAAAATAATCAGTTTTTGCCTGCTCAGTCCCTCTTAAAAAAATTCCTAATTCCGCCGAAGGTTCTGTCTTAGCACGGCAGAAGAATAGTAGGTGAAGCCAGAAGTAGATAGAAGAATGTTTTATCCTCTCTCCCTCTCTCCTTCTCTCTCTCTCTCTCTCTCTCTCTTCTCTCTCTCTCTCTCTCTCTCTCTCTCTCTCTCTCTCGCCCTCCCTACCTCCACCCTTCTCCGCTCGATTGCGTGTATTACTATAAAAAAGGACCGATTATAGGGGGCGAAAGTCACATGACTGTCCTCTATTGTCTCCTTCTTTGCCTCTTTCTATCTGCCATTTCTTCATTATTCTAGGCGGAGAGAGAAAAGGATGACTACCTGGGTCTTCTTGTGATTGGAGTGGTATATGGTTGGAGGGAAACAAGAAAAAGTATCGTGATGGCTTCTCGAGAGGCCTATAGGGACTTCCCGAGAGCTAGGGGGCTTTCTCGAGAATTTCGCTCTACCCCCCCTTCCACTCCAATAAAATTGTGTAATTTGGGCGCTTGTTTTGATTTCGGCAGTATAGGTAGACTGAAAAATGAAAAACGTGCGCGGAAGTTGAAAGGTTTTGAACGAAAGTGAGTCCAAAAATGAAATCATATCAAAATACCCTGGAGAGTCCAAATAATCATTTGAAGAATGCTTTTTCCAACATGGTTATTTGGGTTCTCTTAGGGAGTCGCCAAGTCTTGAAAGTGTAAAAATCTTACTTTATAAGTCCAGAGAAGCAAGAAGTTTCCAAATAGATTACGAATTATTATTCATTGCAAAGCCCAGGCTATAATAGACTTGGGCCGTCTCACTCAGGCAGACACGGATCCAGGAATTAATTCTTTCCATCTTTCAGCCGATTTTGAAGGTATGTGTTAGACATCCTGGATGCATCAGTGTCACCCTTACGATCAGCAGCTCAATCTACTGAATACACGTGTTTTACACAGTTAAAGTTCCATTATTGAATTACTATTGAAGTTCCAAACATACCATTAAACTAACTTCAAATTAAAATACTTTACTTGAAAAGAGTGTCACTCAAAGATTGGCACTTTTTCGGGTACAATTGTGCTTATAAAAATATGTCTACTCCGTTTTCTACTCAGGAACCCATTCGTATTTACTACTGTAAAGCAAAAAGTATCTATTCCAATATCCTTTTCCAGACTCTCAGATCATTCTGTTTCAATGGATCTATTGGTATAAGTTGAATGGAAATGGGCAAATGGGTAACAATGATGAAGACAGCTTGTGCTATGAAAATGTTTTAATTTCATTAATTACAACAACAAAATTAAATTTACAAATTAACCTTTACATTATTGTAGACTAGATATTGAAACAAAACATTTTTTTTATTAAATTAGTTGTTTTAAACATTTTTTGAGTCGATAATGAGAAAAGATTAAGTAATTTTTCGTCGCTGACGTATTGATCAAGAAAGGAACAACAGTTGATCCTCATCGATCGAAGATTTATTTAAAGCTTAATAATACGTCATGAATAAAATAAAATAAAAAATTATCCTTGATTTAAAGTGAGAATCCTTGCCTATTTTTCATCGACTAGAGTCACAGAAACGAGTTTTCGATTTTTTTTAATTTTTCGATACGTTTTGTTGTGCAAAGTAAGTAGCAGTCAGCGGCGGCTCATGCAATTTGGAATCAATTTTTGAAAATGTCTTTGCTATTTTTCCATTGAAACTTGGGTAAAACGATCGATTGTTGGGTAGGCTGGCGTCTTGGAGATTTGATTGTTTCACGTGCGTTTATGGAGAGACGAAAAAACAAAAACTTTGGCCAAATTGCACAATCCAACAATACGGTAGCAGTGCGGTGTCGCCTGCAATCTACTAACGCTGCGTTTTATCCATTTTAACCCACCGAAAAAGATCGTTGGGTGCCTGTTTATCACCCTTACATTTGGTGTTTTGCATGCGAATTTAAATGGACGAAATGCAGATTGGCCAGATTGCACACTGTATACGCCACACCTTAATTTAATAAGAAATGCAATTTCATTTACAAGGAGAAAATAACATAAATTTAGCCTCCAGTGATGCTTTATTAGAAAAAAACAAATGTTCTATGGTAAGCGATGTTTTTATTTTCAACGGTGATATTCTTGTAAGCTCTATTAGCTTTATAAAAGAACCGTAACAATAAGAAATGATTCTCAAGTAAGTGAGGTAATACTGAATGATGTTGCGAGCAATCTGAACGCAGGATTTCGATCAACCGGAAGTGCACTGTGTACCCTTATCGTATAGACCTCTTTTTTGCGAGTTTAAATGGACGAAATATGACGCTGCCAGACGCCAGTGCCTAGTATCCCAAATAATGTAAAAGCTATACGCAAATGGGGGGGGGGGTGATTCTGATAGTGACGTGCAATTTTGCAACGTCGTATTTTATCCAGGGCATCGGACCGCAGAAAAAATCGGTTCGGGTTCGGTTCGCGGTTCACACTTCACGAAAAAAAAGGTTCGCGGTTCGGTTCGGGTTCACGCGACTTTCCGGACCGCTCCGAACCGGTTCAGACATTTGTGAACCGGTTCGGAGCGGTTCGGTTCGGAGAAAATTTGGTCGAGTTCGAATATTTTCTCACTTCAAACCAGAATATTTTCCCCTTCTTTCTTTTCTCAGAACATTACTGTTACCGTGACTACCTTCGTTTTCTCAAAAAGCATTAGCCGCAGTCTCACGCAGAAATCACCTGGTTTGTAGCAAGTGGGCGGTGACTGCAACCCGCGTATCACGTGACTCGGCATGCCACAGACTTTTGAGACCCTCATAACTTCAAACGTATCAGCAGACCAATCAACGTTCAGTTACTTCAAACTAGTGTAGATGCGTGACTCTGTGTAATCTTTCTATGCGAAAAGTTTGCGATTTTGAGATCCATCGAGTACCTACTCAGTACTCACAGAGTAAATGCTCAAACTTTTTGCTCTTTTCCCTTTACAGGTTTTTTTCAAGACCTCGTTTCTAAGCCGTTGAACCGGTTCGAACCGGGTTCAGCCAGTCGGTTCGGTTCGGGTTCGGGTTCTCCGCCTCAGTGGAAAAAAGGTTCGCGGTTCGGTTCGCGGTTTGTAAATTCAGCGGTTCGGAGCGGTTCGCGGTTCGGAGCGGTTCGCGGTTCACAGTTCGGTTCGGTCCGATGCCCTGATTTTATCTTTAAATCCACGCAAAAGTCTGAATTTGAGGGTGTTCGCTGTGAACTCAAGTCAAGAATTCAATCATTTTCACAGGTTTAAATTGACAAAATGCGACGTCCCCAATTTGCACGCTACATCTTTGAAGTCGTATATTTACTGAGAGGAAATGGTGAGGTAATACCGATATAACCTTGAATGAACGAGTCTATTAATATTATTGCTATTGTAGATTTTGAAGATTTCTCTGATTTATATTCGGTTGCGGTACCTCTTGCAATTCATCCCAGCATAAATCCGACAAACTTGTCATTAAATGATGAGTTTCTAGGAGGCCACTTTTTTCAAGCAATGAAACAACAGGTTTTTCCTCCTTTTAAACCTGTGTGTAGATTTGTCGATTTCAGTATAGGTAGGTTTAAATGGCTAGAAGTGCAGTTGACTGATTGCACGAGACTCTTCGACTTAAAGAATTATCTTTTTGGAAACTTTTGCAGCGAAGTATCTACTCAGCGCCCGCAGCGACTTTATTTAATCACCTCGAAAATTACTTGACGGATCAAACATTAAGACCTCAATTTCATTGATTAAACTTAAACAGAAAAATTGTAATAACAGAAAATAATCAACAAAGGTTCATTTAAATACATATAAGGAGAAGAATAAAACGGTAAGTACAAAATTTACAATTTACAATGGTTTTTTTTAACATATTTTCATAATGTTTTATCCTATGTACACGAGACAAGGGCGGATCCAGCAATATGGCAACCGTGTATTCTTCCCATTTGAACGTATGAGGAAGAATCGATTCTCGAGGGGGCCATGGCCCCTTGAAATCGATTGTTTCTCACGCATTCAAATGGGAAGAATACATTGTTGCCAGATCGCTGGATCCGCCCATGACAAGAGAAAACTTTGGTATTTTAGCCATACTCTCTTTAGAGGTATAAAGAAGAAGAAAAAAAAACTTAATCCTACGGATAACAAAATATTAATATTTACTCAAAATCAACTTCATTATCCTAAACTTATCAATCTACGGTCAGATAAAAATAAATATTTCAAATGTTAAAAAAAGTGTATTAAAAGACACGACTTTCATGCGATTTGGTTTTCCGGGGGTTTCTTTCACAAAGATACTCATTAAATTTTTTGGGCTGGTTGGATATTTTCTAATGTTGATTAAATCAACATCGACATACTTTAATTCTAAAAAATACTAGTTGAAACTCCCTAAGTAGTAAACATATTGTTTCCCCATGGAGGATAGACCACCCTCCATAGTTTTTTAACAATCGCGTTGTGTCATCTCACACGCTTCAAAAAGCTCACCTTTACAAAAGTCACCGTGAAGCGTTCTCAATACGACAAATCGGGACTGCTGCAAAAATTGGCTATTTATATGTACAAGTTGAGCTACACAAGGTAAAACCTGCGAAAATAACGATGATCACATCAAAAACTTGCGCGAAATCTATTCTTCAACTCAAAAAAGCTTTTACTCGCGAGCCTTATGTCACCGTAAGGCAGATATATTGGGGATATTTCTGCCGAAGCTTTATCTTGCCCTCCTCCTCTATGATTGATAGTGGATGAGGTGATTCTGAAAGTTATTAGTCGCAGAATAAAATGTCCAGGTATTTCCTGAGTTTCTCAAGCTGCTAATGGCGCTTTATTGCTGACGAAATTAGGGCTTTCTATCTTAATTGTATACTTGCGTTTAAATATATCCTTCTGCCAGCGAACATAAAGAAAGTATGACGGCAACATCACGGTCCCGCTTTGAACAGCTTATTTTGAGACGAAGAGTGCATTTTCACTGACATTCTGACAACTTTAAGTTCTTAATTTGGGGGGGGGGGGAGGTTTGAACAAGAGTCATTCTTGTATTCTGATAAGAATCCACTTCTCCTCTGAATTTTTTGACAGAAAAACCACGGCCCTTAACAGCTTGACCAAAAGCTTTTGTGAAAACAAACGCAAGGAAAATCTTTGATGCTTCCAATTTGTGCATTGAATTATAATTTTCTTCCAGTCTTTGACAAACTTTCAAGATCTATAAGTGCCTCAAGACTGGCTTAGTGGCAGTGAACTACACTCTTGACACGAAGTCGAAGTAAATTCTGATGCTTTGCCGTCTAATTCTGGGATGGAGTTCTGTCGTCCTTGAACTGTCAACACTCTGAAACAAAATCAAAATTATATTTTAAAAAGAATTTGATAGCACTAAAAACTATAAGCCATTGATTGATGACTAACAATATTCTAGAAATCTGGCCGTTTATAATTTAAATCATAAATCGAATGATTATTTTTGATCATGAGTAAGAGACTTAAAACTGGCGCGTTTTCAAGTTTTCTCCACCACAAGCACTCTGACATAAAACGCCTTCATACCTTGAAGTATGCAATTTCAGCGCACAAATGCATTGCTCAGTACATACACAGAAAATTGAAGGCGTTATTGTTAGATGACGGCTACGCTATAGATAAATGCACAGCTCGCTGGTTGTTTCGCGCTGTATCATTCCACGAAACCACTCAATAACTAGAGGTCTCCGTTTGCATGTCAAAGGGCCTTAAAGGAAAACACGATCTCCTCTTACCCCTCTTATATCCTGTGACGAAGCCACGATCCCACGATCATATGACTGACGCGACGATGACGCGACGAACGTCAAAAACACCGCTAGAAATTGTAACTTTCAGTGAAAATAAAGTTCATAAAGTTTGAAATGTTCGTGCTGTATGAAAAGCAACTTCGCGTGCACCCACGCTATGTTTACTTTTTTACGTCGAAAAAAAAGTAAAAACTTACAAAGAACTTTTGCTACTTATCCCCACTGGAGTTCAAAATATTCCCAACTCTACAAGTTGCAAGTCCTCCGTTCAGCTTCAGTCAGAAATAAAAGGGGGAAGGAATGGCCGCGGATTTCCTCGAGTTTTGCTCAAATCGTAGAAATGTGAGACAACACGCACGCATGCCTATCGATTAGAGCCGTGCAATGGATGCATAAACGAAGTATGAACTTTTGATATTGTTCCTATTACAAGGGGAATAAATTGAAAATATTTTCTCTTGCAGAAGTCAGTGACGAATCGTACAGAATGGCAAGTTTGCAAAGGTGGTTTTACGTCATTTTAACTAATGTAAACTAATCGAAATAACTGGAGCTTATACCAGCTATATTAACATCACTGTTGACATATACTTTATGCTCCACCTCTAATAGTGAGGTCACAGACTCCGGAGCTGTTACCTCCACATTTTTTTAACTTCCGTTTTTGAGTGGATTGAAGGTTTTGTAAACTTTTGTGCAAAACAATTAATTACATTTCCGGCGCCCAAAGTCACCGGGGCTTGTCAGAACCTATTTACAAAATTCATTCGTAGATTTCATTACTAATTTTAAGAAAAATTCTTTAGAAACTCGGGAGGTTATACTTAATATTCCACATGATTATAATGATAATTATCTGTGCATATGAGTTACTTTTAAAATCTTACTCGTGAACTTGGAAAATTACTTTAAAGTTATTCCATTTTGAAAACCCCGATTAAAACAATACTCACTGAGTTCATGTGAACATCGACAAAGCTTTCTCGCGGGTAATTATCATTTTTGCATTATTTCTTAAGTTTCTGATCTCCAGAAAAATCGGGCTGTGATTTTAACCAATATTTCTAGTCTTTAAATAGATAAACCAACATTCTAAAGTTATGATTACGTTTACATAAACGTGGAGGCTCCGTCTATATAAATTAGTATGTCGGTGAAAATATTTAAACGCAAAATAATGCAAGGTATTCAAAATGGAAAATTCTTTGAAGTTATTTCCTGAGTCAACAAGGTAATTTCAAACGATTTTAATGTGCGCTTCATTATTTTCGAGGAATTTCACATTTTAATCAATGAGCCATATAGTGCCGCATCAAAAGTACCCAACAGACCCATTGAACAGGATCTGTGAAACGACATAAACCCGCAAATACTCCCATTCAATTTCGCAACCGCGCCGCGTTCTGAACTCAGAACTCTGCGGTACGTCGAGGATCCACCAAAACAATATTCATCGGCAAAACGGTTTGAGTTCGTTCTCCCTGTTCGTCCACATGCACGGCAAAAGATGCGCTATTCCAATTTTGGCCTTAGCATACAATTATTTACGCTATTCAAAATTGGAAAATACCTATTATCCGCCTCAGACCGAGCACCGGCGCACAGTAGGGGAGGAAAACGAGGATTTTTATCGGACAAAGGAACATTTTACTTTCCGCTTCAGAAGTATTTTCAAGCCGATATTTTATTCAAAACAAACGTATAATCCAACTCATTTGAAGCTGTAAAATTGATAATTTTACCATCGATTGCTAAGTTAAGTACATAATCTTGATATTTTTTCTAGTAAGTTGATGTTCAGTAAATTCCATTTTTTTACCCATCGTGCGACGAGCGGGATCGACGGTTTGGAGGTGAGGCGAGATGCAGATGCAGGTCCCTTGCCTACCCTATCACCCTCGCATGGATCCTTTTACACCGCTTGCAGGTTTACTGCATCGATCCAGTCTAATTTTCAATTGGGTATATCAATTAAAACGTAAAAGCGACCCCTCTTCATTTCCGTCCTCTGATAATATTGATTCTGCGACTCTTCACATTTTGAAATGCTTTGAACATCACGTGCGTGAGAATGGTTAGAACGCAAAGTCCAGCTGGAAAATATTTTATTTCATTTTCCGAAGCTTCCATTCATTAATACGAGCCTTATTTCCGTTCAAATTTATTATTATAAAATTAAGTTAAAAACGTGATTCAAGTGATCTCGGGTCTTATTCCATCCGTTAATAATGCGGGGCAGTTGCAAGGGTCTGAAATGGTGTGTTAATTATAAAGAAAATTATAGTACTTGATGAGCTGAGAACAATGGAGCCTTTGGTTTTTTCCTAAGTGTCCCGGTTTTGGAGACACACACGTGTAAATTTGAAAAAAAAAAAATCGTGTGCGTAGTGACGTCACTACGCGGAATTCCCATTTAAAATAATGTTTTTAGAGCCAAAATCTTAACTCCGGAACAATGGGACTTGATTAGAAACCAAAGGCATCTTTGTTCTCAGCACATCAAGTACTTCCATTTTCTTTATAAAAAACACAACACTTCAGACCCTTGCAACTGCCCCATTGAAGCGTAACAATTCGTCATAAGTGCAATCAACTGTTCCAAATTTTGAGCATATCTCTCTCTCTCTCTCTCTCTTTCTCTCTCTCTCTCTCTCTCTCTTTCTCTCTCTCTCTCTCTCTCTTTCTCTCTCTCTCTCTCTCTCTCTCTTCTCTCTCTCTCTCTCTCTCTCTCTCTCTCTCTCTCTCTCTCTCTCTCTCTCTCTCTCTCTCTCTCTCTCTCTCTCTCTCTCTCTCTCTCTCTCTCTCTCTCTCTCTCTCTCTCTCTGAAAATTATAATTATTAATCAAAGACTCCTAAAAGAGCGGAAATGTCGGCAAATATTTCTCTCCAATTAGGCTATGGCTGAAAAATACTCCCCACGAGCGCACTTATACTTAGTGAGGTGAGTAGGAGCACACTCACGGTTTCTCTTGCAATGATTCAAAAGTTAGGGTTCCCTTTACTATTTTTGAAGGCACTTAAGTGACTTTCTGACAGTGGCTGCTCATGCTACCAGGCAACCATGTTGTTTGTCATTTGAACCTTTGCAAAAGTATTTCTCAATGAACCCTCTGAGGATCGGTTATTTTTTTAAGTAGGTTTAAATGAAGAGAGACCGTTGTTGCCTCATTACACGATACGAGTCACCACTCGCTTTCTTAACTGTCATGCTTCGTTTCTTTGTAAATTTAACAGCGGTAAATCATTCATGGACAACTAGTGTTTATGTAAAAGAATCTGCATCAACAACTTTTTTCCACACTGGAAAAACAATTAGAAATCATTGAAAGTGGTATACTTACGTTCACTAACGAGAAATCATGATAATCAACGTAAAAACTATGATCCATCCTAAATGTATTGATTTGGTACTAGAGCTACTGTTATCTAAAAACAGAAAAAAAAACAATTGCAATCATTTAGTTATTTTCTTAGTTTTTGTAGAAAACATGCGAACAAGATCAGGCATAGATGTTTCAATGATAACATAAAATTATCCGTATACCACAGTAAATGGTTATTCCAAAAGTGGAAGAGTGCATTCATTGATCATTCAACAATGAACATTAGAGCAGAGCAAGTGATTCTTTAAATATAATGACATTCTTTGCTAGTGTTTCTTGAGTATTGTGATCGATGAAGAAAATTACAATAAAACAAAAGTTGAACAGTCCATCGTACCAGGGTTGTTTCTCGGTAACAAGGTTTTTCTTTGACGCCAAAAAATGCTGACGAAAATTGTATTATTAAAACGTTCGCGAAGCTACCCATGGAATGTTTTTTGTTTAAAACATATCTTTCAGAAAGTTTTACAATAGCGGACTCGAAAGTGAATCATTGAATTGCACAGCTTTTGAAGCTTTGAAAGATGGCGCAATGGCCATGGTCATTCCACCAGTTTTACTTTTGAAAAGCTACGTTATTTCGACGATTTCAATTTATGCCATATGGTTTTTTATCGTTAAACTTGCTGAAGTCAACGTGTTCAATAGAAACATTCATTCGTTTACGGAGACAATTTTCTCCTTGAAATTACCGTAAGTATTGTTAATTATGGACAGACAAATTCCTTAAATTTGTAATAAGACCAGAAATCATGGTGACTCAATGATTCTGTCTCGAGAATTCTGAGAACGCTCGATTGAGTCAATGATAACTCAGATAATTCCAAATGGAATTTATTTTCGATTTTGAGCATCATTGATGATAGTTCTGAAATTCTTAAATATATGTCAATTTCTTTTCAGGCTATATTTAGCAAGAATTTATTGTTTCCGTGTTTTATTGCTTTAACTGTTTCGTCGACATTTTTCGGCAGCAGCGAAAGTCCTGTTACCGCAGAATCACTTGTGTTCTTCTATAAAAATAACCATGTTGTCGTCTTCGTGCCAGATTCCCATGTATCCTATAAATTTCTATGGTATAGCGTAATTCCCTCTTCGACATTCACGTAGCTGTAAGGTCGAATATTTTCATTAGAAAAAGCCACGTAGAAAAAGTCCAATCACCCCAGATTCAATTTTTATTTATTCGCATAGGTGGATGCCAAGAATTTAAGCAATGCCGAGGTATTTTTCCTACACAACCTCGATCCAAATCACTGTCGTTTTCCAATCGCTGTTAGTTTTATCAACTTTTTTTTTCTGCTCTTTTAATTGGCAAATATTCCAATAATTAAGTCGGAAGGAATTGGATTGTGGGGGGGGGGCGTCATGTTTGACGCCACGTTCCAGAAATTCTCCTCCGTTCACCACCCGCAATAATTGACACAATTATTATTATTAAATTTCGACGGGTTGTAATAACTCTAGAAAGATTCTTAATTGATGACTCATTGAATTTTGAAAGGGTACGAAAAGGGATTAGCGTTATGAATGAAGTGACCTCCTGTCTAAAAGTTCGAAGAAGAAGGAAAAAGTGATTCTTTTTGTCTCTGCAAAAATAAGTTGATAAATGGTGAACAAGGATGCTGCCTTGTCAAATTCCAAGTAGATTGTCAGTCTTTAAGCCCATCCTTTTGCTCCCCCTGAAGGGATAGAAACTCTCGAGATCAATTAAACCACCCGCGGCGTGATAATTAAGAAAGCGCACTTCAATTATTCTTACACAAAAACTTTTTTAAGCTTTTCTATCCTTTACTTTTTCTAATCACATCAAGGACTTGTCAAAGGACTTATATTTGCAACCAACTTGTAAGACACTTAGTTGTGAAACCAAACAGAACGTGCCTATCGCACTCGCCAAATATTTGCAAGGAAACTTAAACAAAATCCTGTTATAATTAAGTGATCTTAAAGGAATAATAAGTTTAAGCTGTTATAGGTCCCTATGAACACCCTATATTATTTTATTCCACTGTCTGTTTACTCTTTGTTTTGAAAATAAGAGATGACTTTAAACTTGCCGCTGAAGTTTCCTAGAAAAGTAATAATTGAGCTGTGAAACTAATTCGAAATTATTTCGGTTTATTTTTATTTATTTATTTATTTTTTATTATTTTTTTTTATAGTAACTCGGGCTGAAAACCCCGAGAATCGATCAATAATAAAGAAAATTTGGGGGGGGGGGGGGTGTTCCCCAATGAAAACAGGATGGATGCAAATATTCAATGCATGGATTGTAGATCTAAACGTTTTAAATAATCCCATAAAAATTGAAATCCATAACTCAAAAATACACAACATAGTGGTATTTCTACGGCTGGTTGGATTTTTGATTCTTAGGTATAATTTTATTTGACGAGTATTCGCAAAGTAAAAAGAAAACGCAGTAACGCATTTAAATTCTGCAAAGATGTTGCTACTTGTGTAAAGTTAAATCTTATTTTTGCACCGAGTCACAAACGTCTCAAAAAGTTGTCGCGGGGACAGCAGTTTTTCAATCCATTGGTCAACTTGATAGACCGCCATTAAAACTCAAGCAATACTAGAGCAAATGCAACTGGATTTGGTTGAAAATTAGCTAGATAGTTTCTTTAAGTTGCAACACGCGAGGAAATTTCCAATCCGCAGCTTTAAACTTCAGCAAACGGCTTTTTCGTGGTTTACTAGTCACGAGGATTTTCTTGTTTTGCTTTATCAATCCAAAAAAAAAAAAAAAAAAAAAAAAAAAACCCAACAAAAGGATTATAATGATTGAGTAATTGATTGTAAAAATATCACCATTCTCCCTCGACAATAGGTATTTTTATGTGATAAAAATTTCTATTGTGTGTTTTGTGCTTATACGAATTCTCCTCGAAGTTGATGGGAAAAAGCATTATGAATTAAAAAGTGCCTTCAATTTTGGAGTTATACTTCCCAAACGCACACGCGTCGACCACATTTCATCTAGCTGATCGCGCACTTTCCATGTCCCGAATAAAAATGAGCAGTTAAAAAAAAGGTCAGAAAATCAAACTTCAGTATCAGACGTCAATGTGAATATATCCAGATATCTCACGTCGTCTTTCGCAATCATCAATCGATACTTTAATCCTAGTGTGCCAAGGATAAAAAGCTAAAATTCCAAAAAATCACTTCACGCTTCTATATTGTATAATTGTATATCTCGTTGAGGGTATATTGAGAAGCTTTCTTTAACAAAACATGACATTTTCATCAAATTTTCCCACATTTACAGGCAAGAAAGTAGGTTGAGGTGAAAATTCACCACCCCTTCCCCTTCAGCATTTGTTCGAGGAGGGAAACTTTTTATTCGGGTGATCTAATAGCTTACTATATTATGTGATTTCAGAATATGTAATTTTGTTAGGATTATGTATCTTACATAAAAATTTTGAACTTCAAAGAAACCAAAGAAACATTTGTTACGGATTTTTTGGAATATTCAAACTTCGGACTCTTTTGGACATTTCCTTGAGAAACATTTGAAGTTGAATCAATTTGGGAAAAAAATTAACATACATATATACGAGGTACTATTTTTCAGAGAATAATGGACAAGACGGTTTTTACAGATTTGAAAAATACTAAAAAATAAGCCATCATCAGCAATAGTTTTAAGGTGGGTATGAAAATTCAACCCTCCCTCCCCCCTTGGTTATCAGAAGGTGTAAAATAACTTCGACTCACAAGGGTTAAAGTGATCAATTGAGGAAATCGCGGGTCAACCATGGACCCATCAATATTGTCGAAATATCACTTGTGATGATACAAATGTATGATGGCATTAAACGGACTCTTAAGGCATGAACCAAATGTAGGCAGAAGAGCATTCCTATATCTTCCTAGAGGGAATTACAGGGCTGCTTCGGTAAGCAAAAATATTCTATTCAATTTTATTTTGAATCTTCTCTGTCTGAGGAGAAAGTAAATATGCAATAAACGGGCTGGCTTCAAGTGCTCAGACACTTTAGGGTGAAAAATGCGATAGAATTGGGCTACCGATACCGATATCGGAAATCTCATCACTTCGAAAAATGCAACCATTGTTGCCTAGCGGCAAACTCTTTCATCCATCAAATCGTAAAAGATTATAAAACTATACGAGTTTATCAAGTATTTGATGTGCTTTAATTGTGTGCCCCGTGTCAATCGAGAAATAACTGAAATATATATTTTTTTTCTTTTTCAATACTTTGAAAAAAATCGGAACGTCACTTTACGGAAACAGAATCAAAACAATAATCTCACGAATAACATCTTGTTATACACTCTCAAATGTAGGCAAAACGGCGCGCCAAAGACAAAAAACATGGGGAGGGGGAGGAATCTTAAACCGACTGCGATTAGTGATGACTACTGCCTCGAAATTGTTTCATTACATTGAAAGTCGGTGGCTACACTTTTAAAGTTACAATAAAAATAGTACACTGCAGCAGATACGTGTAAATGTACTTAGAAGTGACAGGGGGTCGGGGGTTGTGAAGAGTATAATCAATTAGTTTATCATTATAGCTCAGATCCCACGATATAGGTAAGCAAGTTTTAATTTTGTCTATATGGACAAGAGATAATATTTACCTGCTTACGGTAAAAATTTGAAAATTGCATAAGTTTTAAAAAAAATCTTAAACTATCTTAAACTATCAGGAATATTGCCACTTAAAAGTTAAAATGAGAAATGAACTATTGAAGTTAAATAAAAAATTGGAGACAGTTATAACAATAAACACATCTATGAGTCTCTGTTTCTACGTTCCATGACAAAATGTTCGAATTTTTCCTAAAAATTACACATTATTTTATGCAGAGTAAAATTCCGTAATCTATCCTTCAATTTTCAACGCACGGTGAGAATATCGGTAATGTTTGGAATCACCTTAAATTCACCGTCCCCTCTTTTAAGCGTTAAGATGCTACTGAAATGCTTGTTTATTTTAAACTAGGGATCAGACTGAAACTAAACACACAGAAGGACAAAAAAAAAATACTTCTCAGGGCTTTCTAAAATTGGTATTCTTTTCACTCAAATACACGTCGAAACTCCTTCAATTTGGAAGGTATACTAATCGAGCGCACGTACGTCAATGAAGTTGCCTCCTTCCGATCCGACTAATCTTGAAGGCGTTTTCGGAGCTCTGATCAGAATCTTGTGTTATATCTGTAGATTTCACACACAAGTCACAATCAAAGTTATTAAACTTGAAGGAAATGGTTTTTTCAACTTGCAAACTCGTAACCATTCGACGGAGGGACCGCAAATAACGAGTACATTGGCAAAGGCTGGTATTTATACGCAACATTTGTTGACATCTTTTTTATTCAAGGTATACACAGAAATAAAATGGTATAATTTACCATCAAGCTGGCTGAAAAATGGACATAGCTAGAGGAGATGGTAAATTTTAACAGATTTGTGCTCTTGTGAATTATACATTTTGAATTTAATCTCATAACTACGCTGGTAAAATTTACCATCTTGTGCGTTTGCAGCTAAATCCATTTTCAGCGATCCGGGTGGTTAATTAAGACGACCCATCTTATCGTGTGATCCTCCATTCATAAGTTTGAAGCCCTCCAGAGTTAAATGGTAAAAAATTTTAAATTTTGAAGTTTGTCTTGGTTTTTTACCCCATCATATTGGACATTATACACAAACTGAGCAGAGCCGTAATGAAAGTACCGTAAAATTCGATCTGAAGGTCAGGAAAATTAGAAAAATTTTCCGGGGGAGGGCCCCCGGACCCTTCTGTCAGTGAACTCCTAGGGGAATAATCCATGGCTCCTTCAACCACATTCCACTTGACTTTCTCCCTGCAATTATGAGTCGAGAGCGAGATTTCATGCAGCAAAATCGAAAATATATTTGAACATTTTAATTTTACTGTACATGAAAGTACCGTAAAATTCAATTTTAAGGTGAGGAAAATTGAAATTTTTTCCGAGGGAGGGTCCCCGGGCCCCCCACTTGTCCTGAGGGGTATTACATACCCGCCAGACCCCCCGGAGTTTGAGTCGCACCAACCCCCCTCCCCCCAGGCAAATTTCTCGGTGCGCCACTGGCTTTAGTATATTGCCACTTCGATATTTATTGTGAGGTATCAACGTTTAACTCGAGATTGGTGGAAAAAATAAGTCGTGAGCTGGTATTTCCAAGACAGAGTCATTTTGGCCAGCACTAGTGTGAGTGAGTGGTACTGGCACAGCCATTCGAAATGAACTGAGCTGAGAATGAAAACAAAACATTGTTTTTAAATGTGTGAGAGAATGTCAATATAGATCTCGACTGATTTACACGCAAGCTAAATAATATGCGAGGGTTAAGTGTGAACTAGAGATTTGCGCGTGATTGCGACGGCTGCGTGTTTAAGGGCAAAATGCGAGTTGCAAAGTGAGAGGTTATGTGTAAATGTGTGATTAATCCATCGGAGTGACTATGCGCCTTTTTCCGTCATCGTCGTCAAGGGAGGCGCTGGCGGTGGAGCGGAGGGGTAGGGTTTTGGAAGGGGGGGAGGGGGAGGGGGTAGAATGCGTCAACTTGAAAAGGGAGGAGAGTGAGCTTTATAAAGTAATTTAAACGCGATTAAACCTCGACTCCGGAAACCCATTCTCGGTAACATTTTATAAATCGAGGGAGAGCGGAAATTATAAAGAGCCTTAACATCTGTTCGGTTCGCACTGCGCACGTTCGGGGCGGTCAGGGTAGCCGGCCTCTCAGCTACGACCTTACCTGTAAAGTGTAAACTGCCAAGTATTAAACTACCTCCCCCACCTACCACCACTAAGACTCCTCAAACCTTCCTTTCAGACTTTCAACTTGTATCTATAATTTCTCTGCCACCCAGCCACGCTACCATACTGTCTCTTTTTTCGTACCAGATTTTTCCCTACCGTCATCACTCGAAGCAGGAATTTGCCGTTTGTTATCATTTCATAGGCTGCACACAATATTATCTGACATTATCAGCTGATATCTATATTTATGTCCGAAAGTTGATTGGACTTTGGGATTATCGTCGATAGTTAATGAAAGAGATACGTTTCAGGTTTGGCGCTCGAGAGGCTTTTGGGCGCACAAGATATATAGATATACATTATACTTAGAGAAAAAGTTAAATGGCCAAAACAATTAATAATACACAAAAATGAAATGGGAACAAGACCAAAAAAAGAAGATACATTATACCTATATGCATCCGGCCGGAGATGCGCTAATAGCGCAAGTAGAGACTTTGCTAGAGACTTGACTTGAACTTGAAAAGTCCTCCAGATGCAATTTGAAATTCAGAAACAAACCTTAAAATAAAACGCCTTGAGAATTCTCGAGGAAGTTTCAAGGAATGTTCAAGTAAGAAAAGGCACGAATTTGCAATTATTCAGAGACGCTTTGAAAACCCATGGGTTTTTACTCAAGTTAAATTTTAAGGTAGATTGTGAACTAACGTGGTATGACCTCGAGATTTCATCGAGTACTGCCACTTTATTTACAGGAAGGTGAGTGGTCTCTGGATTGCGATTTTTCCTCATTCGACTCGATTCGACTTGAGAATTTCTCAGCCAAATCAAGTCAAGTAGATCTCAAGCCAAGTCAAGTCAAGTAAATCTCAAGCAAAGTCTCTAAACTATACCTTGAGTTTGGAGGTGTCAGTTCACCGTTCGTTAGTGGTCAAGCAAGCTTGACACCCAACCACCAGCTGACAAATGACGTTCTTTGGGACTAGAAATTTCCTTTCGTCAATATTGGATACGTGTTCACAGCCATTTTGTATGACCTCTCCGAAGAGGAGTCATACCCGAAGGCTTCCAGTCATTCAACAGGATAGCAGCAGGACATGCGAGAAGGATTAAATCTTCATGATTGACTCAATTTAAAACAATCATATAAGATAAAGTCCACTTATGGACTCCTGGAGGAAGAAGAGGAGAGACACGGTTGCCTATCCTTCATATTGACACCAAAAAATGGGAAGATTTGTTCAGTTGAACTGTTTTGATCGAGGAACTGTTGAACTGTTGAACTGCTGAAGTGTTACGCTGTTAATTTTGTTGAAATCAGAGATGCGAACCGGAATCGGAACCGGAACCCGAGAACCGGGAGAACCCTTCTTTTTGGCGGAACCGGAACCAGAACCGGAACCTGGATCTTCGGTCACGTCAGAACCGGAACCCGAATTTAAAGTTGAGAACCGCAAATGGAACCGTTTCCATATAGGTTCTTGAAACTCGGTTCACTTTAAGGACATAAGTATGTTCGCAGTGATCCAAAATTGCCGTTTTGCATGATTTTCATTTTTCATAACCCTATCTTTTTCAAAAAGAATTTTGGGAACATGCTTGGGATACATTTTGAAGTAAGTATTTTCGCCTGAACTTTATCCTCAAATTGCAAGAATCAAAGTTTTTCTCATGTTATTTTCTTGTTGAATGATATAAAACAATAAATCTTATTCACTGCGCTTGAAAGCAGTACTTTGAGGAAAATAAAGAATATAGAACCGGAAATCGGAACCCGGTTCTGGAACCAGTTCTAGAACCGGAACCGGTTTCAGACCCATGCTGAAACCGGAACCATGACCGGTTTTAAATTTATCAGATGATTTGGAACCGGAACCGGTTCTAAATTCCGCAACGGTTCGCATCCCTGGTTGAAATTGACACTCTCACCCAATAGAAATGAGATTTTGCTGGTCAAGACCGAAACTGTAGTTTTTCGATCAGAATAGAAAGTGTTCTTAAATTAAAAGTTAATTTTATTTTTCCCTTCCTCCAGTTGCAGTGGCGTCTGAAAAATACGCTGAAAAGTAAATTTAAAAAAATCGTTGACGTCACCTTTTTTATTTTACGGCCTTCATTTGAGTGGTTTATGAACTGGAATATGAATCTCGAACGTAATAATATTGACTCGAATCATCTGCATTTTGGTTGCTATCAGATGCGTGCTATGATGTAGTTACAAGTACTCAAAAGTACAGTGTTTAAAGGTGTTTTTATTATATGACGCAAACTGCGTCTAACAAGTGCGGTAGCAGAAAACGTCGATAAAAGTGCTGAAGCAAAGCGGATTTGCGAGAAGAAAATCAAACAAAGATGTGGTATTCGTGATTAGGAAATTAAAAAAGCTGCAATGCATACAATCAGAAAAGCAAAAATCAAAATCTTACCAAGGTATGTTCTATGCTTGGCATTGCTCGTTAGAGTCAGAATCGGGTCTTGTGTCGAGTATGGAGGCCCTGCACCATAGAAAAAAAGGAGAAAAAAATACAAACAAACTCAACGCAACAAAGCTCAAAAAGCAGCTTTTAGAATCAAGCTGACATAGGTTAAATACACACGGAGAGAGAAAGACAGACATGGAAGCCTCTGGACTCAGGGAGATTGCTGAGTTTAAACGATGCACAAGTGGTTGAAACAATGCTTTTTCTGTAAATAAAATGTATTAGCTGTCCACTTCAAAAATGTTTCATTGTAGATATTCGCATGCCAAAACCTTGCAATTCTATTCATTTTAAATTATTCAGTTAATAATTAATCTAATTTTTTAGTCATAAATGTTAATTTATTATTCCCTCTATATTTGCTCGAGAGAGAGAGAAGGGGAGGGGATGGTTTCCTAGATTCACATATTGTGTACTCCACGGAGCCTCCGATTTAGCAGTGTTTCACTTGAGTGTCACAGAGCGAGATTTCGGAACTTGCGAAAATTCAGACATGGAAAAAAACAACTCCTCTAGAATCATGTTTACTTTTCTTTCGCCCTGTTTGGGGGGGGGGGGGGGTTGCGGAACAACTTTTTTAAGGAAAAAAATTCAGTGTATTTTTGTATCCACTACTCGTCATTCGGCAAGTCAACCATTTTATTCACTCTAATTATGATACAGCGGATAATTCTTCGTCTCCTACATGAAAAGGTCATCAAAAGCTCTGAAATTTATGTCCTCTCAATTTTACAATTTTTTCACCACAGCAAATTAAAAATATCAAGAGAAAATGGCCGTTTTTTTTTTTTTTTTTTCGATGAGCATTTATAACGTAACAAGCTCTAATAAGCTAATATTGTGTTTTTTAAATTATTTTTTTAAAAGTAGTTGAGGAGCTAATTTAAACAAACCACGTGAGTTTGAAAAGAGAGAGAAAAACAACAAACAATATAAGAGCGGCAATTTGAGATTGGGGTCAAAAAGACCCCGTTTGGGAATCCAAAATACAAAAGAGAGCTTTGGGGAAGACGAGGGATAAAATTTATTTTAGGAGCTTTTTGTCGCCATTACATTTATTCGGCAGCCCTGGGTTCTAGGAGGTTCGAAAGGGACACGAGTCGGACGAGGGTGGGTTGTTAGAAGACGGGGATGAAGAATAAATCTTGCATCACGAACAAATGAATTAACCACTTGTCTGAATAAGGCAAAAGGCGCTAAAGCGTTTCAAAACCGCACTCTCGCACGCACACGACAGCAAATGGAAGCGTTGTGCCTTGCTCGACCCTATTCCCTGAGATGCTCCTCAATTGGTCTGCTGCAGCCTCCAAATAAGTCTTGGTCTCGTCGAAACCAAGCCACAACAAGAAGAGATTTTCACGGTGCGTGAGTTTTCGTACACGGTTGCAAAATCAGATAAGTTACCAATGACTCTCGGAAGAGGGGCCGCGAGGGGGCGGTCATTCATAGTCGCATTTTTATTATATTTTCAATGGGTTGGTTGCGCAAAATTTTGTCATCTCGTATTTCCCGAGGTAGATCAAAGCAAGCATGTGCAGCAGTGTGCAGTGCGTGATATTCGCCACCAGGAACTGCCACAGTGGGCAGAAATATGGCCGATCTGGCGGTCAAAAATCGGAATGATAAAATTGGTTAAAAATATCGCTTGAAACCCTCCAGGAGTATAAATACTCACTCGAATTATTTTTAACGTGTGATTCTAGCCGGGAAATGTACATACAGAGTTTATAAGCAGTTCAGCTTCAAAATGATAATCATTTGATGAGCAAAGCTTGCAGATTTTGGCCGCTAAATTGCAAATTTCTGCCCACTGTGAGCCAACCTCAGCCGTCGAATTTGAGCGTCGACTACGACTAAGGATGGTCAACGCTCATAAAGAGTTAGGACAGGAGAAATCATAAGGACCGCCATTGGATGAGATTTTTCACATTTATTTGTTTACAAGCCGACCCCGTTCGTTTGTCCGATACAAAGATTGTAGTGCCGCAAAGTTACCAACGGTGGAATCTGCTGCAGCTTTTGCTGATCGACATGTATTTATTTTAGATTCTTTTGGGCATTACAGAAATAATTGAGATGCATCATGAATAAAATTGGCAGTTACCACTTTCATCCATTACACACCGTGAGACCTCTGAAGACAAAAGTGCAAATCGCATCCATTGGCAGCGCATGTAGCGTCTGAAACTCGTTGGCAACTCAGAGGTTGTCACTAAGATCCAAAGTATTCATCATTTTCTGTTGTCTACCCTTTTTGTCTCAACATTCTTCATTTAGAGACTTTAGTCAATGCCAAGGTAAATCTAATGGGACATTATTTCGTGTCGTGGTTACCCAACCCCTAATAGGACTTGACTTTGAGACTGCTGCTGCACAAACGCACATACCTGTGTTAATCTACCTTGCATTTTCGGGAACAATAAAAACAAAGATCGAGTTAAAAGGAATCTTTGCAATTTCTTTTTTTTCTGTACTAGGATTGTGGCAATGGGGCGCACCCTCAAATTTATCAAGCGTTATTTTTAAGCTGATTCTGCAATGAGGTCCATTTTTCCTATTCTTAAACCGGTTTCCTATTCAGGTTTAGCCACATTGCCAAAACAGCGTAAAGAACGCGTGTCTTCTACGGTCCAGCATTCCTCTTCAGCAAAGCAACCTTGTAAGGAACCGATTCAATTGTGTCCTCCCCTAGAAACATACCAATGGCTTTATGGCTGAATGAAATGTCACCAACAGGATTAATTACATCTGCCACCAGGAATATCATATGTACACAAGTAAAGATTCAAAATCATAATTGAAACGCTCCTTCACCAAGCCAAATAAACTCAGTCGTCGTATTATCGTATAATCTTCAGATCGTATTTCTTACTCCGAAATTATACAATTTTTACATATTTACATACTTCAAAAATGACCAATAAACCGAAGAAAGTTAGCTCTGAACATACACGATGTTTCGTTCAGGTTCAATGTACTTTTTATCCCCCATTCAAAATAATTACAAAAAAAATTCAACATGTTGATTTCTTCCATGACGGGATCGTGGATGGAATTGGAGCTGCAGACCAAAAGCAAGAGCATCTGATTTTATAGGAGTATAATACATGTATCAACTTATCTGCAGCTAAAGTCAACCTATAAGATGATTTGGAAATGAGAGAGCTGCACAAAAGAGGAGACACACAATTTTGGCGAGAAGCGATTTTGAAGAGACTGCATTCAATAAGGAAACTTCATATTAATTTTAATTCAACCTTCAAAAAGTTGACGAATTAACCTTGTTGTAGGAAAGTATAAAACAATAGCTCAGCGTTAATATCACATTGAAATGCTCATTGGAAAGCTAAAAAATGTGTTAAGCACTCGTTCAAAAGTATTTCAAAAAATCAAAAGCTTTGTTAATATAATTTTCTTTAGTATAAATGTCATGATCGTGCAGTTGACTCGGTCTATCTCAGCGATGACTTTCATCTGACCCTTTGAAATTCCAAGATTTCTATGCAAGTTCAACTTTACTTTAGAAAATGCGATCTGCACCATTTCATGTGACAAGTGATTATTTATCCCACGGAAAATAGTTGTCCTCCTCATTGTTCAAGTTCAGAGGTTTCGAACTTAATTCAAAAACATCTAAACGAATGAGTATATTGTAAAATTTTATCTGAGCGTTAAAAAGGGTAAATTCTTGCGTAAAATCACTTGATGGGGGTATAAAAAAATGTTAAAATTGACTCGCAATAATTTCAATGAATGCGTTTACCATTTATGTGCCGAGGGTATTTTACACCTTCTGATAGCTAAAAAGGAGGGGGGCCAATCTCCACCCCAACTCAAGACCAATTCTAATGTCTGATGATTTTTTAAAAAAAAATCATCTAGCATCTAGTTTTGTACTCTCTAAGGAACAATAGTTTGTCCTTTTTATTTTATTTTGTTTTGTTTTTTGTTTTTTGTTTTTTTTTTTTTTTCAAATTGTTTGATTTTTGAACCTAGGTTAATGACCAAGTGAGGTGATTTTTCACCCCGACTTTTTTGATGCCTATAAATACGGGAAAATTTGATGAAATTATCCGATTTTGCGGAAAACTTCTAATACCTTCATTGAGATTAATTAATATGGAAGCTTGAAGGGATTCAATTAAATATCTGCTTTTTAGCACTAAAAAACTGGCCTCGGGTGAAAATTCACCTCCCGCCTTTTAGGAACACAAGTTAACAAAATGTCAAGATTGATGTCTTTTAAACCAAGCAACAAAAGGGGAGTCTTTGCCTGTCTATTGCTACTCGATAAAGATTCATTGGATCACTGACCCTTGTTTGAATAAAGCTGCAGTTAGATGGGACATCCCCATCTTGACTCCCTTCACAACAGCCATCTTAGAATTTAGTTGAATCTTATTTATTGAGTATGTGAGTCAATTTTGAAAGTTTTGATGCTCCTAGCGTTATTTTCAAGTGATGCTAGAGTTGGCCCTCTTAACTTTATATTGCTGTAGCAAAAGTTTGCGAGAGACCCATTGACGACGTTATTAATCAATGTGACGTGACGTTGAACTTTAATCAGCGCTGTTCAGTTCTTGACCGATGAGACGGATTTATTTTAACGATGCCGAAGAATTAGGTTGGCAGTTGACACTCCCTCTCTGATCTGGCCACGTGTCAATTGGTCTCGGATACGCTATATTCATCGTTGTCAAGTTTCATAAAAAGAAAACATAGATTTTTATTTTATTTGTCTCAACGAGAATTATTCGGGGGAGATTTGTGAAGTTTTTAAATTTGGCAACTACGTAACTGTAACTTGAACGGTGCCGAGCGGTTAATCCGTTAGGAACCGTAAAATTTACGTCGCGTCATCAACGAAAACTTTTGAATGGTCATTTTCTTAAACGATAATCTTAGTGAACGTGAGGAAAAATGTAATCAAGGGTTATTTAAGAGACCCCCTCTTAGCCCTGTCTCGTCTTATTCCTTCAATTACAGCGGTGCCTGCTCTGTTCTTAAAATGAAGATATTGTTTAGACGTCTTGCAGTGCATTTCTATTTCATTGAATGTTCAATATGCTCATGGATCCTGAATTAGTGGCGAAGATTGCAATCTGGCAACATTGCGTTTTGTCCATTATAGCATATTTAAAAGGTCGAATCCGAAAAAAATTGTGCAGAAGGTCGATATTTTTTATTGATTCAAATGGACCAAATGCAAAATTCCCAGATTGCCACTTTGTCACTGTTCTTCACAGAATGTAATCGATTTGTTTGCTTCTGATCTTTTACATTACTGAACAATTTATGACCATTTTGTCATCTTGGCGTCGCATGCAATCTGGCAACGCTGCACGTTGTCCATTTGAACGAATGAAAAAGGTCAAACTATATTACTGAAGGTGCACACTGCACAGTGCACTCATTTGAATCGATATTTGTTGTAGGGTAAATGGACGTAATGCAGCGTTGCTGGATTGCAGACGACACCAACGCGGCCGCTAGCAGTGGCGACGTTTGCAATCTAGAAACGTTATTGTAATTAGCCCATTAAAAGTCAGGAATAAGGTCAACATGCTGGGTGGGGGGGAGGGGGAGACAGTGCACTCCCTCAAATCGATATTTTACATGAGTATAAATGGACAACATGTGACGTTGCCATATTGTAAACGACGCGACACCAATGCAAGGGCCATTTTTGAGTCTAGAAAGAATGTTGATTGGATATTCGCGGATAATCTGTTGCATATTTACATTTATATTTTACCAGCGGTTTTCAGTGCTACTGAGGATTATACTGAGTCCGTCCATGCGCCTGTTCCAACGATAAAGTTTGGTCAAATATGTTGTACAAAATTAAAGGTGTTAAAACACACACGGAAATAAGAAGAACTTACTCGGTTGATAAATGAAAGATTTTCGTTTCGAGTATTTCGCTTCAGGTATTTCTAAATCACAATCAAAATTGGTTGGTGAATCTAGTTCGTGCTCAGAAACTTCTAACCGAGCGACGATATCGAAGACACCATCCCTCTCGAATTTTTCTACAAGATACACTCCTGAATGAGTCCTGAAAACATAAATGAGGTATATAAACATCATATAATATGACGTAGCGAGTTATAGCGACAAACGCGCAATGATATATATATATTTTTTTTCTTATCGAACTTTACATTTATCTAGAGAGGCAGTCCACGGGTGACCAACGAAACCAACTCGGAGGATATTTAGATTATGACCTCGTTCAGGTGTTATTTTTCCCACGGATTCCCATGCCATGAACTCAAGTGCAACAACTAGTAAATTGAAGCATGTCTCAAGCCTATTTGCTTTGCACCAAAATGCATGAGGTAAGTTAGGAAGAATTACATCTGCGAGCCGATCATTTGTTCCATCATTAAACCGATCGTTAAGACTGTATATGAGTGATTCTATTGGTCAAAAATTGTAAAACTTGCCACTTGGCCGTTGCTATGGTAATCATCGTTAAGAGTCTCGTTGTATAAAGGCTATTCATGAGTAACCTTTAAATAGGGGGCACTTTAACGATGGTTAGCATAGAAACGGCTAAGTTCTACAATTTTCGACCAATCACTCATATATGGTCTTAACGATCGGTTTAACGATGAAGTAAATGATCGGCCCGCTGAACCTAACCTAAAACTCCTTATTCCCGTTAATTACCTAGCTCAACCCATTGACTGTCATTCTAGATATGTGCACTAGTTCAGACAAAGATACCTGACCTGGGTATGCAATATGTAATGCAAAGTATACCATTCAACACACGTATTACGTGCGTTGCGTATTGCATACTCTGGTCAGGTATATTTGTCTCCGCTAGTACGTATATAACTTGTGGATGTTTTCCCAATCGTAAAAAACATGTGCATGCAAGCATCACGGAAGGGAACAAATTACATGTACGCAGATAGGTACGGCAGACCTACTCTAGAAAGCAGGTACGCAGGGCTGAATAAATAAAATTCGAATTTTGTCAAACATCTATTTGATGATGTCCGAGAGGCAGGAATAGCGAGGTCAAAATTGTCTCGTTTCTAAAAAGTGACTCAGGGATATGTTCAAGAGAAATTCAAATCTACATTATCAATTTGATCAAAGTATAACAGTTAAACCCCCCCCCTCACTCCCCACCAATAAATTTGTAGCATCGAATCGCAATATCTTTGTCTTTGAAGCAAATTGGATAGAGGGACGATACACCGTGATCAGTTTTCGCGCCAGCCAAAAAGTATGGTAAATTTCACACGAGTCTAGTAGACTCTCCCAGTTAATAGCTTTGGAGTGTATAGGACAAAACAAAAAACCGATTAGTTCTTTCAGCCATGATTAACATTGCGTCTATCACACTCTGGTGAAGTTTATCACACTTCCTGCAAGACTTGCGATTAAAATTTGCCCGCACTTTCACTTCATCATAACTCAATTTTTCCGTGTTTTAAGCCTAACTTATCTTAGAGTTGTTTGGTTCATTACCTATCACTAGACTGTATCGTCATGTTTGGCTCCGGGTAAACACCCTCTGCAGAACATGTCAGATTTACCATGCTCCCATCTTTGGATGTAGTTAGGATGAGTTCTTTTTCAGGAACTGAAACACACAAATAAAGATAAACGTTTACTTATCTCAGAAAAACATGAAAATAAAATACAATTTTTGAGCAAGAAATACGCAGGAATCAATTAATTTAATTAGCTTCAGGACGACCTTAGAACACGCAGTGGATCCAGTGAGGAGCCGACCAAATTGGCTTTCAGACAATTTGCCTTTAAAAAAAAGATACAATGCTGTTCTGTAAGAATGCATGCATGATTTGAAGGATATGAAGCCTCTTTCTGAATTATAATGTTGCCGTTTTTTTAGACGCTCGTAAATTTGGAGTCAAAAAGAATGTCAGACAAATCCTTGGATTTTGGCCTAGGTAGGCCACAAATTGGCTAAGTAGGTTTGGTCCTTGGCATTTAGGTCACCTGCAATGCTAAAATCCATTGGCATATATATGTAACGTGGCTATTAGATAAGCCAATCTCCAGGAGTCATCTTACATTGTTTTGGTCCCCGAATGTAATACATGGAGGCGTGGTGAACCCCTTTAAAAAGAAGAAGGGAAACTTCTAGGGTCAATCAGATCTCCCAAATAGGGTGATGAAGGATATACAGAGAAAGTCAAGCGATTCCCCACAATTTGACTATCTTACTCTCCACTTCTCTATGTCACGAAATTCGGCAACGCCGCGCAATGCCACACTGGGCGGGAAATAGAGCGAAGGTTACACTGCAGCGCGCGCCGCGCCGATGAAGAAGAGTTCAAATCTCCGGAAGAAATCCAGAAGCTAATCCGTGAATGAAGAGATTGCAGGGTACCGGGTGAGCGGGGGTGGAGGGGGGCTTGGCAGGGGGGCCGCTGAGCCACGCCGCGCCGGAGTAGCAGCGCGTATGATGCAGATTTTTGATTACTCTCGTTCTGTATGTATACGCCCGCAAACGCATATCAAAAACACCGTTAGCACTCGAAATAATTGAGTCGCTGCTCGTGAACACGTTTGGTTTTAATGTGTCAGTTGTCCGTCTGGGTCGTCAATCGCGCACTGCACTGGTGAGAATTTTCTTTCATAGACTCTAGATATCTCTCTAGTTGAATCTATGTCTGAAAGAGACTCGGAGGCGGGTCCTTGAATACGTTCTTCTCTCTCTACCTCCCTTTGAACACATACGTTAGACAAAGAAAGATGTATCCACTGTAACCTAACGTCATCTTAGTCTATCCTTTTCTTATACACGTAGTCAAATCGAAGTAGAGATAGAGTAAGATAAATTTCAGAGTCTGCTTCTGACGACGCTATGGTTTTGAGACTCGTAAATGTGTCGTAACTTCGTTTAGATATTATTACTAGATTATCAGAGCTAACTGCTAACCTATCAATAACTTCAACTTTTACTTGCAACGTACGTTACATCTGTTCACGCACGGTATTTATTGGATGCATTTATAATGTGCTTTCCCTAAAACTCGTCCAAATATGCATTGTGGTGCGTCTACACTATGACAGATTTTTATTAATAAATTAGAGGTAAAGTTCAAAGTAAATGTTATCAATACATTTCACTTAAAATTTCATCATGCAGGCAGGAAAACTCATTTTAAGCGAAGAGTATTAATTGGCTTGGAAATATTTTACTTGTTTTCCAGGAACATGCTTTAAATTAATGTTTTGTAAATCTATCAGGACTTTGTCAGATCAACAGCATATAGTCGCTCATGCTGTTGAGCATGGGCGCCCGCAGCGGGGGGCAAGAGGGGGCACTTGCCCCCCCCCTGGAATTCAAAAAAGTCAAAATTTCACGGTAAAAAATGAAAGGATAAAAGAAAATGCAATGTTAATCAAAGGATTAATAGTTAACAAACTTCGTCATTTGTTTATTTTGTCATTTTAACTCATTTTTTGCAAGGAATATTAGAATTAAACATTTACCTTGCATGATATCATTTTCGTCTGCTGTCTATTTATCCATTATATCAAACACGTCAAAATGATTACTATTATTTGATACACTTACCATGGCTTAATAAGTGTACACCATTTGCATGAAAATAAAAGTTTTCTCTTTTTCCCTGGGGGGGGGGGGGGGGGGCGGTCTACTAGACCTTCCATTGAGGTTCAACAATTTTGCCCCCCTTGGAAATTTTTCTGAGGGCGCCCATGCTGTTGAGTGATAAAAAGTGTGTTTTATTTTTCTTGACACTTCATTTCCAAAATCAAACCTTCACTTTAAAAACTAGTTGGTATTTTGCAATAATTCTCCAGAAATCAGGAATCGGTATGTATTGAAAAAAAAAAAAAAAAAAAAAAAAAAAAAAAAAAAAAAAAAAAAAAGTGTCCTTTTGAACCCGGTTTCAAACCGAACTGTAATCTTTCATTCAACAGTAGGTATCTGTTGGCTGTTCTTTCGATTAGTACCGACCTAATTTGAGCCGGAAAAGGGCCACCTGTCGCAAGCCATCCGTCTCTGAGTTTTACACATTTACGACTAGAGTAGACATTTTATTGTTTCAAAATTGTATAATGTATCCGATGTGTGTTGCGCAATGGACTTTTTCAATGTTTTACCCAAAAGAAACACTGTGTCTTTGTTGTTTCTTTCACCCGATGCATGATTCATAATGAGTATGAGCTCCATATTCACAAGTGTGGATAATTAATAAGCAGCGGAAACTAGAACAGCGCGTCTCTCAAGCGTCCACTCAGCATACTGCGGGGGTGTGGAAGGTGGATGGAAGGGGAAGGGGGGCTGGTCGCGGCACCGACCGTGACGCTCTGTGTAAATGCGTTTTGAACGGTGCTTGTTAGGACTATTGCGGCTGGCACAGCATGACGCATGATAATGCCGAGTACTATCCAAAACGAATACTAACTCAAACAAGTTAAAATGATTCCATAATCCATAGATATTATCCGTCTTATGCAACATATCGATTGATGTACTGCCGAAGTTAGGATATACAATTGGGATATTTTTCGAAAATAGAAACGAAATACAAGAACTTGCATAAAAGCAAATCAAAGCTACGTACATCAGGGTGCTGCGTAGACTCGAGTCTTTGAGAGTTGCGCCACGTCATGTTCTTCTGTTTCAAAAATGAGGTAAGAGGAAGAAGAATAAGGAGTTTGCCCTCTCTACTCCAGAGTGGTAAAAGGACAAAGACGTTATGTAGCCCACAGGGCCAAATAATTGTGTAAAACTATTTCACCTCATATTTCGTAATTTTTGTCACCCAATATAAATAAGTTATTTTCGCTAAAAGATGCGCCATCCATCATTTCCATTTTCCTTCCAGAGAAGTCATCTGTGCGAACCTAGCAGAAATATGGGTTCGGAAATGGTGCAACTCCCGCATGGGCGGATACAGGGAATTGTCTTTCTCTCTCTCCCTCCATTTAAACTTATGTGTTAGAAAAGGACAGCAGAGAGGGCCATCACGTGACTTTGGCCCCCTCTTCTCTCCTTTTCTAACGCACGTTTTCAAATGGGAGGAGAGAGAGAAAGACAATTCCCTGTATCCGCCCATGAACTCCCGACGGAGATACAGACTCTATTTCAGATCAGACCAGGGTAAGTACCTGTGCATCAGACTTATCTAATTTTAGGGACAGTAAAACTCTTCGATTGCAAAATGAGCTTCAAGCGCCTTCAATTCAGGATGTATGCAAAAACAAGCACCTTGGAGTAGGAATATTTAACTATACCCATGCTTCTTTCGAATCAGAGTAGCGACTTGGCGTTTGCGTCGGCGCGGCGCAGCCAGGATCTCTTCTACCTCTCTCATTTTCTCTTTCAAAGTGTCAAAAGGTGTTTCAAACGTGGAAAGAGGGTGTTTTATCCCTTCTGTATCACTGTCCGACACCCGTGTTTTGATGGTGGAAAAGAGAGAAATAAAAATTTTCTCGTCACGCTACTAGGCTTTTGAATTTGGCACTCTTGCGGAAGAGTTATATGGAATAATTAACAGACTACCATGAATTGACGGCTCATTAAATTGATTTAACTACTTTTTCCGAGCAAAAATGCCGCGCATTACCTTTGAAATGAATGCAACTGGCCGATCGATGAGTGCTTTTCATGCTGCGAAATAAAAACAAACTATAAGCAACGTTGAGTGCAACTACTCTTGGTGATAAACATAAAATGTGCTGTGACATGGTTTCACAAAATTTGAAATCCAGATGTCACTCGCATAGAATGATAAAATCGCAACTTCCTTAATAACATAAAATATTTAACAAAGGGACGTGCTACAAGAGAGAATGAGTGTTCATAGCATACTTTCATGGTCCCTTCTCTCGATTCGCTGGACAGGGAAGCAAAACTTACCTTACTTAGCTTTGTAACTTTAGAGCAAAATGTGCCATAAAAATTTACTTCTTTTTCCCATCGTTACTTCAGTGGCTGGCCCACCCCTAGTTGCCATGTAAGAGAGCAGAAAGGAGACAAGGAAGTTAAGACCCACACCTTCGCTTTCAAAGTCTGGTTTTCCACTGAGAAATAAATATCTCTACCCCCCCTCCATCTCTCTCAAGTCACTCTCCTTCTCTTTTTCTCTCTCCTTCCTTCTCTTTTTCTCTCTCCCTCCCTCTCTTTCTTTCTCTTTGCCCATTTAGAAAATTTGAATGCTTTCGAGACAGGGTGATTTCTGTACAAACAAATCTAAAGAATCAGGTTTACCATCATGGGAAGGTAATTTTTGTATTGTAAAGTTGGCTGTTAAAAAAAATTTTGTCACTCTGACTTTATTTCTGGCCTCAAATTAGACCCAAACAAATGTTATTTCTACAACGATACTGATTGGTGGGTCCATCTGAAAAGACGTGTGTGACTTCGGTATCAAGATGGTTTTCCTAGTTTATTTGTACGTTTCAAGATAATGATATTACCATAAAACGTTGAAAAAGAAAAGAAACAATTAATTTCGAACACATTTGCATTTAGGTTAAATTGTCCCGACAATCTTTCGACCATGACTTTTAAGCGCTAAAAACGTTAACAAGTTTTACTTTCGACTCGTTTATTCGTTTCCTTCGCCACGCATGGCAGCTATGTTTCGGCTCGGTTAGTCCCAAGAGTCCTCAAAAAGTTTAAAAATAAAAAAAAAACACTCTTTCCTTTACTTCCCTCATCCTCACATTTTTGCAAGTGGCTTGAGTAAATCTAAGCATACATGTATGTATGTATGTATGTATGTATGTATATAAGTACATAAATACATATACACTGTATACAAGCGTGTGTTCTTGTGCATGAATTCCATGTCCACATAAGAGCGGGCGGCGGCATGGCATGGTATATAATGGTAGAATATACTTTTCCCTTTACATTTGTGCAGCGCGGGTGGAAATATTCAGTTAATATATAAATTAATTTGTGAGCTCATTCCTGTGGACTGTGCTCAGTGGAAGTCTCACTCAGCGCACAATAGATCAGTTTTAAAGAGTTGTTTGGACATTAAAAAATGTTAATTTTTGGCTGGCTCAATAAATTTCAGGGCTGCAATTTTCAGGTTATCCTTCATCTCCCTAGGCATTTTGATAGCGTGGATCTATTCCCAAGTGGGGTCTCCTAGACCCCAATTTCAAAATTCTCAGTTTCAAATATTTGTGATTTTCTCTCGAAACTCATGAGAAATTCTCCATTAGTTAGTCGTAAACAAATAACAGAAATTGAAGGGGAAAGAAATGACGTTTATTTATAGCTATTATTTTTTTTAAAAAAATTGGAAAATCCTTAAAAGAACAATTTTTTTCTCCAGACACGCCTTGTTGAAATAAATTGAAAAATGTATTTCTTCAATTACAAGGTTAAAATAAAGAAAAAAACTTGAAACAACAATAGTTGATGCTTTAAAAACCTGACGTAGATGGCGTCCGTCGAAATTAATATGCTTACACTTTATTAGTGCACTTTACTATAACTGATCCCCCCCTTTAAAACATTTTTTTTTTTTTTTTTTTTTTTAATTTGGCTCAATTCAATGTGCAGATATAATATTTATGAATCAAATCAATGTGTTTAAAATAATTTTGCGTCTTTATGTTTCGTAGGTTTCTGTTGAGACTCGTTCCAGATGCGATGTCCAGAGAATTCTTTGTTTTTGTCTGTTGTGCGGCACTCGCACAGTCGCACTAGCTCGGAGGAGACGGTAATTTCCAGTAATCAAGCTGCACATCTCACCGTCACCGGATATCCACATGGCTATGTTCGCCCAACTGGAACAAGTAATTGCCCTCGTCTTTTCCTTCATATTTCCCCCTCGAAAGGTTTCTCAACGTATATCGTAGAGTGTACGGAGTGAGTACGGCACGTTTACAGTAGCATTGCAGTTTTTTATTCTTGCACCAAACACCCCCCCCCCCCCCCCCTAAACTCCTATATCGAAACCCTTCTGGATTTATGAAAACGCGTTGGTTTCATTTGAGACACGGAATGGGAGAAGACGTACACAAACCTTCATCTTCCTGAGAGGGCACTGTCAAACCCCAAAGCTGCTTTTCCAAAGGAAAAATTGTGCCGCCCCCCCCCGCGTGCCTCCTTGAGACTTTTTGGATTTTCCTCTCAAAGTAGAAGGGTGAGTTTTACCAAGATTTGGTACTGTTCAAAATAATCGATCGGTAATATTCACGCTCTCAGGGCTGCTGCTTTTAGAAAAATTGCTATGGTTACCGTAACGAGATTTCTGATTCGTATTTTCCGACTAGAATTCCTATAAATTTAATCGAAATTTTAGCAGGGAGAGGGAACTGACCTATCTGAATGAGATTGTAATTTTAGATTAATGCTAAGCTTATTGCAGGTACCATTGCTAATAACCGTTGTACGAAATAACCTGAAGCTATTTTTATCGCTAAAGACACGCCTAGAAACAATATACGAGAATTGTATTCTATCCCCTCCCTCTTCTCCATTCATTAAAGTCAACAGTCCAACAGACATTCTATTAGTCTGGATCGACTTTCACGAAGTTTTTAATGCAGTTGAAAGCGCTTAGAGAGCGCTCATTAATCGGGAAAGAACGAGGAAAAATTTTTCTAGTCAATAATTTTGCTGTCTCAAAAATCATCATTAAGCTTGGCTTGGTTAACACTTCATCGGTCACCACTTCGCACTCCGCAGTCACCGAATCGATCTCATCAGAAATGCTCACTCGCTTGAAAAGATCCTCGGATTTTTTTTTTTTTTTTTTTTTTTAACTCGAGTCATGCAAGTAAGTCAGGTTTAGAATTGATTAATCTCTCATTTCTTTTTTCTTTTGACTAAATCAAAGAGAGCTGATCCCTTCTCACTCTTAACGAGATGACTTCTCTCTTTCTCCCTCTCTCTCTCACTGTGCCTATCCCACTCTTTCTCTCTCCTCTAATTCTACGTCTATTTTGCTTTGTTTTGTATAACTTGCGGTCTTCTCGGATATTCTCTCTCTTCTTGCGATATCATCTCCCCAATGCGGATGAGTTTGCGAGAAATTGAGATGCATATTTTTCCGCTCTTCTTCTCATTCGATAAGTGAATAAACCGATGTTTACACAAACTTACCTTCCCGAATTATCCCACCAAGCGTGGATAGTGAAACAATGATGCCATATCGTTCGTTCGTTCCAGCACCGGGGGAAAAAAGACGCGGCTACATCGAAAATTGTGTTGTTCGGTTCCTCTTATTCTTCCAATTAAACCATAGTGGCGTAAAGAAGGGGGGTATTGCTGTAAAACCCCTCTTCGCCGCTGTACAATCAGATCCTTCAAGACACAAAAACTTTCGGATTCACGATTATTTTCAACGAAAATCTGTCATACGTGCTAATATAAAGTGAGAGCTTGTTCGGCAATTTTTTTTTTTATTTGTTTTTTACCCAAGCCCTTTGATTTGGCCAAATTTCTCAGGTTAAATTGAACTCTTTCTATGATTGGCTCTCCGCAAAGGCTACCATTAGTCGCTCTATGACCATTCGCAGGTAGTGGCGAGCATCTCAGATATAAGACGAAGATAGAAAGATAAAAGAGAAGAGAAGAAACAAACAAAATAATAAACGAATAGATAAACAAATTGTGGAGAGAGGGTATAAACCGCATTATACACGCTGTTCATCGCGCTTGAATTAACACAATTCTTTTCCTTCAAGCCGCAACACAATGCTCGCTCTATCTATTAGAAGCAGAAGCTTCTCTCTCTCTCTCTCTCTCTCTCTTCTCTTCTCTTTCTCTCTCTCTCTCTCTCTCTCTCTCTCTCTCTCTCTCCTTCTCTCTCTCTCTCTCTTCTTGAATTCGAAAATTATAGTTAACATACCTTTTAGTATTCGCGAGAGTAAGCGAGAAGCCGAAATCAGTGGTTGAATCCGTCTCCGTCTGGCACGCTGCGCCAAGTATAATGCTAGTGCCAATCAAGTATACAGTTTGCGGTCGACAAATACCGAAGTATACCTGTGAGGTTTCCACGGGGATTCGCGATACCTCTCATGAACCCGCAACAATTTTTCGGTTTTTATTTTTTTCCATACTTGTTCACAGTTTGACGTCCGATCTCTCAGCAGACTCTCGGTCGATGCAGTATAAGAAAGCTACTCGGGAACAAGAAAGTATGAAAGTTCCGTCGGACACCTGATTCGACAATGTAAAATTATGTCTAAGGACTGCGCGGAGGGCGGGCGTGGGCGTAGGGAGCTCAATAAAAGGGGGAGGTCCTGATGCCATAAAAGAAAGTTTTAGTGATGACATCATCCAATGAAAAAGTTCGTTGACGCCTGATCGCATTACCTTTGAGTGCATTAATTATTAATTAATCGTTGATATCACACCTAAACTGCACTTAAACTAAACATTTCTATGAGCATCTTCTCCTTTTGGCCTATTTCTCTTTTCTGGCTAAGTTTTGCATCCCCTTTTATTAGGGTCTTGAAAGCTTCAAAAGGAAATTTCGTGGCCCGGTGATACATTTATTCAAGTCAGTGGGTTTACATGAAGTATATACAGGTCTGAAAAAAGTATCAGATATTTTAATCGCCAATTGGCACCATGGTGTGGCATAACGTGCAATTTAACAACATTAAATGTTGTCTATGAGAACTCATGTAGTTTGATCTTTTTCACGCGGGTTAAAATTGGGAAAATACTACGTTGCCTGACCGCACGCTTACGCCTCTGTGCGACGGTGCCGCCGGCGCTGCGCGGCGAGGAGTGAGTGATAATTATATTTTCGTATTTTAAGCTACCTCGCGTGAGACTATCGGGGAGCAAAAGGGTTAAATCCAACGAGCACAGCTCGATGAAAAAATATGAGGTGTTAATCAGCATGGAGCGGCGAGTGACTCTCCGCTCTGCCCGAGCGGATGCCCGAAGTACATCGAACAGTGGATTGGAAGGCACTATTTTATGGACAACATTTTATGAACAAAAATCAAGATTGTGAATATTCATAGCAAGGCAGATGCAACCAAAGTGCACTTCGTGATATCCGTCGGCAGGGTCGTCCCGATAGCTATAGTTGGATATGATGAGACTGGTCAACTCCCGTTTTAATTAAATGACAACTGGTGATGTTAACTGGTCAACGGACGGTAATTCCTGAGCAAGTTTGACCCTAGCATCATGTAAACGTTAATTTAAATTTTGAAATTTAGTGTTTTTCGAAAAGTAAACTTGCTGAAACTTGAACCTATATAGTGTTAATTGTTTTTGTTTTTTTTTTTTTTTTTTTTTTTTTTTTGCATTGTTTATTTCTCCACGGGAAAATAATGTTGGCATTTTACCTATAATTTTTTTGACAATCCGGACAAACAAACCGGTAACTATGAGCGAATTCAGAGGTTCAGGCCAAAACCGAGTCCGAAAGTAAAATATCAAGGAATGAAAATTACCTTGTATAGGAAATAAAATATTTTGAAAAGCTTGCCATTCCAGTTCGGTAAGCCCGATTATTTTGAATCATTGATGGGAATCTCGACTCATTATTATGTCTTGAGAGCGTGAAAATCCCTAAAATTATTTTGGAATATTTGATTTTCGCTGGACAATGTTGACATTGTTGACTCAGGAAATTTTTGGAGGCAAGAAACCAAGAATTTTTCAGGGTGAAAAAATCCCTGCCTCGATCAACTTGTGCGTCGTACGGACGGACAGAACCGGACGAGACAGAGTGACGCTCAACGCGCAAATTTGCCGGCCGGGCGCGCGAACGCGTCAAGAAGGAAAATCGGGACAAAAGGGTGGGTGGGGGAGGAGGAGGGCGATTCCGGAGGAGCAGGGAAGAGGAGGGGGAGGATAAAGAGAGAATGAGGGCGGATGACGCGTCCGTGCAGGAGGTCCGTCAACTCTTGCTCTAACTCCTTGACGTCGAAGATAACACATGTCAGTTGTGCACTCTCTTGTTGCTGAACTGCTGACTGGCGACTGACTCCTCCGACTCCGGCTTGCTTTGGCTGGCTTTGCTTGGTCACCCAGCGGAACAGTCACGGCACGCGCTCTGCTGACTGCCAACAAAGGAGCAGTGGAGAGTGGAGAGTGGAGTCCTTCTTCCACAGCTCCTGATAATAACTGCCATTCGTCAAAGCATCCTCCGTGCCTGCCTGCCTGCTCGTCTGCCGCGTCGGTCTACCTTCCACCTTCCCTCAGGTGGCTATGGCTTTGGAGGAACACGGGACGGGCCCCATACCTATGGACTCTATCGTCTTTTGACTTCCTCTCCAACCACCGTTGCCACGGTGCATCGATTACGGTGGCTCATGGATAGGGCAATTGAAAAGTGTGTGTTTTTTTTATGAAAAAACTGGAAGTAATTGATGAGCTGAGATTAAAGGTGCTTTTGGTTTCGGAAGTGTCCTGGTTCCGGATATACACACGTGTAAAGTTGCAAAAATCCGTGGATGTTGTTACGTCACAACGAAGAATTCCCAGCCATAGCAATGTATTGCAGGCCAAAATCGCATCTCCGGAACTATATGAGACCTAAATAGAAACCCAAACCCAAAACATCCTTATTTTAAGCTCATCGAGTAGTTTCATTTGCTTACTGAAAAACTCCAGAAGTCAGACCCTCGCAAATACCTCATTACGATCTATCGACAGCCAATCCGTCGAAACCCATTAAATTCAATTGATTCATTGGAAGTTCAATGGGTCTGTTACAAATTTTTGCTCCAGCAATGGAGCACATATGGACTCTTGCGTAAATTACCGCAATGAAAACCATTACCATTCAAAACTTCATTTAAAACAATCCGCAATACACTATTCACTATTTTTTACCGCCATACAACTGTATCATCGACGAGACCACTTCAGGCACTGGGTTTACGAAAACATCAATCAACATAGCTTACAAACAAACGCTCAATTTTGATTCATACAGTTCTTGTATAAACGATTGGTACACCAAAGAAAATGCTGTCATGCAGTTAAAAAGAGAATCTAACATGTTGTGGTTATGATGATGCTATTCACATAAACACAATGTCTATACAGCAGTAAATCGGTGAAAAAAGTGTGGAGAGTAAAGAGGTTTTTTTCTTCTTTTTAATTAACTAAATAGATGTCTCGAAATAACAAGTGGATGTTAAGAGTTTATAATGTTCTAATCGTTATTTACTGATGCTGCAAAAGTACGCCAGAAACCCTTTAAACTTCCGAAAGACCGATACTTTTGCATGGGCTCAAGTGGGAGAAAAACGATAATAGAATGTTAACGAGTCGCCACTGACACTGGAATAACACTACATATAATTTCGGACGTTAAAGACACTTGGTTTACGGTCACATCTTACTGACGACGGAAAATATATTTTAGGCGCACCCCGAAAAATGCTTTGAAAATTAAAATTTACTCAGCAGCCCCCCCCCCTCCATTCCTTAAAAAATGTGACAGCAAATATTCTGACAACATTGCACGTCTTTCTTAACGCGCCCGATAAAAACAAAGTCAGATTCGGCAGCACTCGGTACAGGGGACTCAAATCTTCATTCGACCGACGGACATCCGCTGTGCTGGACAGATTTACGTCAAAAATCAGTCTCTGGTACGGAGGCCACGCAATTTCGCTGCCAATAAAAACGGAGGAGAGGAAATACTAATCAATTACGGCTCACTTCTGGTCATTTTTTCTCTAACTGTGACGGAAGAGCAATACACAGCGGATCGGATCCACTGACCATCGTTGATGGACAAATTGGGTTATTAGGTATGTCGAATAGACGACTTGATTTTTTTAAAAGACATCTTATTATTCTCGTCAGCTCAAGGCTTGTGATCATTGCAGCATGAATGGATCGAGTAAAAGAAGTCAATGTTACGAGGGCAGTCGGATTTATATTTACTACTGAGAACCACGCTTGGAATTCTTCGCCTTTGAAGATGAGTATAACCGTACCCGTTGACGTGAGTCAGGCTTTGATGCTCGAGATGTCTTTGAACGAGAAGAAAGACACTCATAGAAATTCTATTGCCAATCGAAATCAAAGGACTCTTGGTCTTGATAAGATAAATAAATTATTGTTCTTGAATGTAGTGTACGTGTGTTTTTTATTGCATTTTTTAATCGAGTGTAAGTCACTACGTCAAGGGGGGGGGGGGTGTATTAAAAATAAAATTAGTGTAAAAAATAGCAAATAAATATAAACTGATGAAGAGGGGGAAATGAACAAACCGAAAAGCATTTGATATTAATTTTAATAATATTATGTTTCGTCTTGTCGATGCATCCTTATTTTATTGCCAATTGACTCATTTGGATGATGCCATTCCATGGTAACAGCTAACAAGACTTTTTGTCGACGCAACGCCGATACACCTGAGGTAAAGGTCAGCATTTGAAACATTTAAATACTAATAAACAAACAATCTATTTACTTTGTTGATTAAAATCGCTGTCTGCAAATGCGTTCACCACAACAGACCAAAGATTGATTAAGATGCAGCTTTCAAGGATGCGGAATGACCTCAACACGACACTTGACTTTTAGACACTTTTAAAGCTGTAAAATTTTCATGATTCATTGGTCCGTTATTATTAAAAATTGCAGGAAGCATAACTTCTTTCATCGAGATACAGGGTGGGGCGTAGAGATCTGACGATTTTCAAAAGGCTATAAATAAAGAACTATTTGACTTAGAGAAAAAAACTTTTTTTTATTGAATTCAGTACAGAATGCCGTTTTCTTACTTGTTTTAAAAATTACATCTCGAATGTTGACCGTCAGTCAATACACTCTTGAAGTCAAATCGAAGGATATCACCGCTCTTTCGCACATTGTATGGGATGGGAAGACAACGTAACTGTCACTGTTAATTCGAACCATATGTTTCCATGTTGGAAGACCATGTGCAGCCTATGTTGGAAATTAGCGGAAGAAATATTTAGGAGACGTCTGTTCCCTGCCGCTACGCGGGAAATTTTCCAAATCGTTGGTCTCTTCAGAGGAGATTACAGTGGCCTCCGATCTCCGATTAGAGCATTTGTGACTTTATTTTACGGGGCTACCTTAGGAAAGTTTTTAGGAGTCGCCCCATACTTTAGAGGATTAAAAGTGCGAATCAGAGAGGAATCGATAATATCCCATACAACTGTGCGAAAGACGTTGAATTCTTCGAAATCGCTTCAAGAGTGTATTGACGCTGACGGTCAACATCTACGAGATGATTTTTAAACTTAATGTAGAAACGGCTTCTGTACTGATTCAATTAAAAAAAAGTTTTTTTCTAAGTCAAATAGTTCTTTATTTATAGCTTTTTGGAAATCGTCAGATCTCTACGCCCCAACCTGTATTAACCCTTCTTTCACCTGCCCCTTTCACTCTTTAAAAGCTGAGAAATTTAAACTATATATTCATTGTAGGCATCTATGGTCCGTTATTGGTAAACTTGGTGATACCAACGTTTATCTGGAAAATGCATATACTATTGGTGCCTTTGACTGCTTTTATGCTGCAATTTTATTGTGTTTTAGCGTCATAGTGAAAATTCCTGGAACCCCCTCCCCCCGCACTTTAGTCTAAACTTGAGATTTTTACACCTTCAAGCATGAGTTTTTGGAGTAATTCAGTAGTGTATTTTTTATTGGACTCTTTCATGAGAAAATATTACTTCAAATCTCGACTTGGATGCTGTTTTTTTATCCAGTCTCTGAACCATAAGAATCTGCAGGCAGTAAGTTTCCTTTTGCGTTAAAAAGAAAATACTTTTTCAACCCTATGGAGAGTGAAAAAGTAAAAGTCAGGATGGTCTATGAGTGCGACGCGACGCGACGCTGTGCTGATGATCTTGAATTGTAAGACTTGACTGCTATGGTAAGTGCTACTGTAACCATACTTATTTACTTATTGAAGAGATTAATAGCTTTAATCCTTGTTAAAGCCTACCTCTACCAACTATGAATATACTATGAATATACGCATAGGTAATTGTTTTCAACAATTACCTATGCGTAGCTTTTATAAAGCTATGGCTTAAAAGAAACTGAACTATGGTCACCACAGCAACATTCACGACACATTATTACAATGCTCGACCAATTCCGTCACTAATAAACACTAGACAGTCTTAACTATAACGGTTTAACATAAAGGTAAACCATCGCGATCAGCCTGCCATGCCGCGCCGATCGAATTATATCATCAGTAAATCATTATCAGGCTAGCGATCAGGCAGTGTTGTTTTCTCGTCGGAACATCGGCTGTATTTTCAATTTATCGCTTGTACTGTCCAAGATAGAAAAAATGAATAATGAAAAAAAGAATAAATAAATAAATAAATAAAATCGCACCAACTCACGACAGGATTCACCTTCCCTGCTCCAAAAATCCTTTATTCTGCAATTTCTAGGAATCTAGCAAGAGACTGTATAGGTAACGACAAATTACGGCTATTGATCAGGAACAGCGTATCCTCTAGCCTATATCATCTTTCAACTGGAGCGTATTTTACTTCACGTTAATTCACGTACTTACACCGCGTATTGGAGAAGACCAAACTGAGCACATCGTCACATTACGGTACGCCAAATTAAAACATTGAAGTGAAGTGAAAACCGTTACGCAACTTTATTCACTTTGTGTGAAGGTAAATTATACACGGAGAAGAAGTCCGTACGACGTACGTACAGCCCGTATCGGTGTGCCGATATCTTCACTTTATACAAAGAGGTAAATATCTCATCCACGCGAAGGACCTCATGAGCATAACGAACTGGACAAATAACAGAGCCGCTGCTTTGTGGGCAGATATGACCTGTTCAGTGGCCAAAAATCGCCAGTATAGAATCATGCTCGTGTAAATACTTGAAGAATCAAATTCAAGTACTAATACGGCTCGGCTGCCATTTTGCGGATCTTAACCCTTTCAATACCACATCCGAGTATATTCTGAACCGTAACTCGGCCTACTGTGAATACTTTTTCAATATCCTAACCAAAGCAAACACTTTTCCTAATCATTACATTGGCAAAACAAAGTGTCGCCAAGCGCCTTCAATTATATGCATAGACAAAATTAACACCTCAGTACACGGAAAAAAAAGATCAGTGAAAACAACCATACGGATACATGATTTTGGCACCTGCTCGATTTTATGGTAAACTCGACCAGAAGTATGGTACATTTACCGATACTTTGAGTAAATTAGACATGCAATCAGGTAACATCACCTAGAACCTAGTCAAAACATAGTATACTTCTGGTTAACATTACCAAAACATCTAGCAGGTGCCAAAATCAGGTATCCGCATGGTTATTTTCACCGTAGTTTTTTTTCCGTGTAGACAATAAACAGATTTGACTACCCTCGAATCGAAACCTAAGCGAGCTAGTGTTGATTTCTTACAGTAACCTGGTAGTTTAAGTTTCAAGTTTGAGTTTTTTAATTCACTGCTGATTTCCACCATCAGTTGACGGGAGAATTACTCAATCCAGCAGTATGATTAAAACGCACAAAAATAATCTTTGCCGATTCAAACTAGTATGTAAGAAAGAAACAGATTGGAGGGGAGGGTGGGAGAGAGGGGGACAAAGTCCTGGATCCTGAATTTGCCTGTGTGTTTCAAAAAATTAATCAGTTCTGCCCACTGTGCGCTATTTTGCCGAAGGTAAGTACGCGCTCTGCCGGACGGGCGTTGCGTTGGTATATCAAAAATAACAGTAAACAAAAAATGATGGATTTGACACGGCGGTTAATTTAATTTGATCGCGAACAAATTTGTGACTGCGTTGCGGTGCAACGATTGGACGATGGACGCTGGACGCTGGATGATGCCAGCCACTGGCCGGCGGCGGATGGCGATGACCCCGGACTTGCGAAGCAGAGTGTCTCCGGGCGCATAATCGCTCGGCTCGAAATTCGCTTGCACTCAGGCGAAATTCACTGTTCCAGAGATTTTGAGAGGATTTAATGAAGATCACGTCGATAATTGGTGAGCCGCGGTAATTCACCGCAACGATGCGCTGGGATATAATCTAATTCGTTTCTCGATTTCATCACTTAACGGGCCCCGATCGCTCGATTTGGTGTCGATGTTGTTCGGTGCTATCGTAGATTTGGAGCGAACCCGGACCAAGCTGCTCTCCTGTGAGCAGGGTCAACATTTTGATCCGCTTGCACGAAGAAATTAAGTGCTCATGAATGTGCAGGTCACCTAACTCTTCGGAAGAACTGCCGTTTTGTATGCTTACATTTAACAGCATATTTAAACTCAGCGATGATTCCACCGGTTGAACAGTAATGTTGCACAGTTCAGTTCAGTGCATCTTTGTAATAAACGGAAATATTCTGACCTAAAATACATTATTTTTCTGTAAAACCTCGAGAACCGGTAATAACCGGAGGATTTGATTCCATCTGGGAAAACGTAGGATAACATAAATAGATCGATAATTAGCCAGTTTTACCAGAGAACTTGAATCGAAAACAAAATGTTAGGAATTTAATCAGTGTATTCCTTTTCTCGAAAATATCCGACTCAATGAAGTTTGAGTCTTCGAGTATGTTCAAATTTCTACATAGACATGCTTTTAGGACATTGTAGAAACATCAACAAGTATAAGGAAAAATCATTGAAAAATCGGGTAATTTCAAATTTTAAAATTATGAAACAACCTGACATAGTTTTGATTAATTATTAGCTTCACTACATCTGATTATATGCACGTATTCTTTTTCTTTTACTTTTTGTAAGATTAGGAATTGGAATTTCGGAACTAATTCTTCGGAGGCCATTCGAATGGTAAATCATACCATTTTTTTCTATTCATGTAATTGGACAAGTGGAAGACTGTAGAGATATCATTTGATTGAATTATGTATAGTACAAAAAAGAATAACGTGTCCATCATATTTCAAAAAGCTCTTTTAGTAATTGCTCTCATCTTTTTATACTACTCTCTCGAGTTATATCTTGCATCCACCATTTGCTCCGCGGAAAAAGCAGATTTTCCAAGAACGACTGAATGAGAACTGAGAAGATAGGTGGAAAAGACGCGGGCGCTCTGCCATTAAACATTTACTTTTTGACGGTAACGCTGTGTGTTATGAACTCAAACGTGGATGGGGGATGAAAACACGTTTTATGCTATCATAAAGCAAATCCTCCAATTCCACTACTCCACTCGCGACGCGACGCGACTGACGCTAGCCTGCACCAGTGGATTCAGGAATTTTTTCTATCTTTCTCTTCGCCCCATTTCAACCCTCTTGTTGGAAAAGGATAGCGGAAGGAGTTGTCACATGACTTTACCTCCTATCCCTGTCTTTTTTTACTGCGTGCCTTTTAAGGGACAAAGAGAGAGAAAGACACATCCTTGGCGCTCTTTATGTGTTCGTGTGTGAGCTCGTTGGGTCGGTCGCTCTCCTCGACTCTTGTGGCTTTATAAAATCTTGAACGTGGAATCCATTTATGAGACGGGTGATCCGTGCTCTTGTCGAGACTCGAGAGTCATGAATGAGACTCCGCAGTCCTACCCGCACAGAGAGGCAGATTAGCGTCGCGAAATTCAGGACAACCAAACCGCGTGTCTACGAATCCTCACGCGGTTTTTTGTTTGTTTAAATTTTCCGCATCTTGCTGTGATGCCAAATCGATCCGAGTCCGTGAATTGTAACTTTTTTGTAAAGGTATTGCTGATGCTGAAGCAAATGATCAAGTTATCCGATGCAAAATGCTGGGGAAAATTACGATGAGACCAATAAAAAGATCTAAATCTCACTCTTTACAGAGAAATGTTGGCTTGGAGCTCATAAGGACGATCCGAGTACACCACGTATGTTTCGCGACCCGAAGAAAAGAACATAATCGACGCATTGGAAGGATAAGATTATTGCTTTTGATTCGAAGACATTGAATTTGAAGATTGATAAGAATGATAAGATTCATACAGATTTTTCCGAGTGAAACACGATGATACCGGCAGGAAAGTTCTACTTTACGTAGTAAGCGACAGAAAGACGGAATTAAATTTAATGTAATGTTCTTTTGTTTGGAGGTTCACAACTTTCAAAGAGTATACATACACAAGGGGTCCTTAAAAATTTTTGATTAGATGAATCAAAGATTTGGTTTGCGCTGCTTAAACTTTTTCCCTGAATCCTGGGCCACTTTTCCACCGAATATTTAATTTTCACAACTTGAAACATTTTCGTAGATCATTTTTCCATCAAAGGTGTGGTGAACGCTACATAAGCGTTTTTTATTTTTGTTTTTGTTTTTTCTTTCTTCATTTTTTTTTTGTTTTTTTTTTTTTTTATTTTATTTATTTTTTATTTTCCGGTGCACTGCTGACTTTTCAATGGTTTGCAGCAAACGCTTACAACAGCTGTACCATCCTTTCATTTTAAATGTACGAGTACGGCCCAAGAAATTTCATTTGTCAACGTCGCAATCATTTGTGACTTTGTGGACACAATGGGACGCATCGTAGCGCGCCGCGTCGGGACGTTCATTTTATTAATCGCGGATTTACCAAAAGACGCGTGAGTGACGCGACCGACTCTCGTGCTAGCTCGGCAGACCTCTCGGCGCGGCGCTGATAAGCCTCAGCACACTTTAGACGCTCCAGCTCCCGGTTCATTCCCATTCCGTTCTCATTCCGTTCCCATTCCATTCCCTTTATATTCCTCCGCTCTCCTGCTACCCCTGCCCCGCCACGCCTGCCGTTCGGACTAATCTTTTAATTCTATTGGCCGACCTTTACTGTTGTTCTCCTTTTACTCTCCAGAACATACAGACTCATTCACCGAACTTACAAAGTTTTTCTTGTGGTCCAAATCCCCCCACCCCTCCACTCCGCCTGGGTATACCGCGGTCGGTGTTTTCAATTTACTCAATAATTTGTCTCCTATAACCGCAGCTACGGGTGGGTCTGGGGTCTCGTGCGCCTTAATCCACCGCCTCTTCCTTTTTTTCGGTCTCGTTACCTCGCCTTCGCCCTAATTACTGCTTGCACAAACGTTTCTTCCGGGTGGGGCTGCTGGCCGCGTGCTTTAAGGGTGGGGTGCCCTGTCATTTCTGTAAGTGTGATAATTGCAAACCTTCCGTTCAGGTTCTTAAGCCTCGCGGAGGAAGCTGTTTATTTCAAATCCATTCTCCCCTCCCCACAAAAAAACAAAAACAAAAACATACAAGATGAACCATCTCTAGAATGAGAGGTATGGCATTGAGTGGGTTCGTTACACGCGCACGTCTGCTATGGACAAGTGAAGAATTCTATACAGATCATTACCATGGGCGGCTTTACTTTGAAAAAGTGGCTTTTATTTATTTTTTGTTTTAGGTTTTTATTTTTTTTCCTTTGCAAAAATTAAGATATTAATTTTACCTGCGTACTTCTTATACGAGTACCGATTTTGAACAAGCGCACATCACGTGTGTTTGAAACCAAAGCACTTCATCTGCTGCTGATTATCAAAAAACAAACACCACCGCCCCCAAAATGTCAGATTCTTAGGAACTTAAGAATCTTAATGTCGGTTTAAAACTTTAAAAGTACTGAATTCAGCGTTGTCACATTGCAGTCTCCATCACTGAATACATTATTAGACCATTTTTAGTTGTGTCCAATTTAGTTGCGCGCCAATCATTGCTCTTGTTTGCATGTTGATTGTCCTCCCCCTCCTTCTGGAGCAGCCTTGCAGTGAGGTGAAAGGGTGGGAGAAGAGCATGGAGCAAGCAAGTAAACCATCGAAGATAAACGATACACATGCATGAAGGCGAATAAGAATGATAAACGACGATGCGCTCAAGGCTCCCGTAAGTATTCAAGCATGTCTCGTTTTCGTACCATTTCGGAATTCGCTAATGGATACCCCTATCTTGAACAATAAGCGAGGGTGGTATTATAAGTATAGCCTTTCATCGCCAGTAATGGACGATATTTCGCTCCACGACTCGCACCTTCCATTACTTAGTCTGCGGTCCACACCCCCCCCCCCCCCTCGAAACCTCAACTACGGAATCTCTTATAATCATTTTTGTCTGGACGTTTTCGATACTCGGTTTTGGTTATATCCGTATTTGTTTTGCTCATCATCACTATAGAGCCCGCGAGAAACATTGAAATTTGAATTCAGGAGAGTCACCATATATCCCGCATTGAAACTGAGGCCACTGATACTACACATATGTAAAGAAGAAAAAAAAAATCAGATATTCGGTGTTTTCCCAAAGAGGCGTGGCTTTATACAACGTCTTATAGAATATCTCGCATTACCGCGTTTCATTTCTGAAGGAAAATCAAAGGTTTTAATTTTCTTAAAAGGTCTGTTGCGAAATTTTGCTACAGCTATAGAGTGAGGAGTTTCTGATGTAAGATCACTTGAATACAACGTTGTTAATAAATCAGAAACTTTCAGAGTTAATTGACTCACAAACTCAATAAAAGTGTTAAACAAAATTTCGAGATAACTAAACTAAAAAACTAAGAACTTCTACTAAATAATGTAGGATCGTCAGATTCTGTGTATGTGTGCACGTGTATTTTGTAGGTTTTGAATCATGGACAGGTCTTTCTGCAAAGTTATCATCATTTTGGATACGGATTGGGGGGGGGGGTCTTAAAAGTTCACTTTAGGATTGAATAAGCCATTGAAATGAATTGTGTTTTAGTTATAACGGACTATTCTATTTCTGGACAAGGGTTCTCTCGCAATGGTTTAACTACTATTTTGTTTGAATGACAGCAGCTAGCGTGAAGTGAGAATCCAAATGGTTGAATGTCACAAACTAATAAATAACTAAAATGAAAACCTAAAATTATACAACAGTAATGCATACCACTTGCCGTGCGCCCGTGCTTGAAGTGGGTATTGAAGTACCGCAATTTGGTTCGTAGTAAAGAGTAAAATAACAAGAAGAAGCGAATGCATTTTCTAGAATAAATAAAGTGCGTTTTATTAGGATTGACTGCAGGCCTTTTGGAGTTGTATAAACACTTGACGATTGTATCAAACTGCGATGTTTATATTTCGCAGAAGAATGCCACATCACAGAGGCAAACAGGCGAACTATGCATTTGGTTTAATATGAATCGGCAAATTAGCCACGTACGATGATTCCAAAATGGAGTGATACATGGCCTTATGACTGAAAAGTATCCGCGTAATTCATTATTTGCTTTTCGAGGGCCCGCATAAGCCCTGTGTGACGAATCGAAACAAAATTTCTCGAAAATGTTGAAACATTCGAAACTGGATAATCGATCGGTTTTTTTTAACTCTCTCAAAATATGATTCTATCATCAAATATACAGTAGAAATCGGTCATTTTACAATCAATCAACATTTTTTTGAAGTTTCAATCGATCGATTGGTATTAGACCTAAATCAATAAAATTGCAAGTGCACATATAAACGTTAGCCGATGATAAGCCACTCGTGGATATGGATATTAATTTAAATCATCTTAGCCTCGCTAGATAAGATCGTACGATTGATCGTCGATTTCAAGTAAAAATGAGAAGAAAGAATACTTTCGACACTCACCAAAGATGACCATTTTCTTTGCCTGTCGGTCCTCGTTGAAAAACGTCGAAACCTGACATTGATATTCGCCGGAAAGCTCCGTCGTAACGTTGACTATCTCTAAGGCTCTGTACATTTTCGTGACGTCATTCGAAGCACGGTAGTCCAAGTTCAGTCTCCCTTTTAGTATGCCCAAGTCTTGTGGCTTCTTATTTTGAATCCACTGGTATACAGGCGACGGGTGCTTATTGAAAAACCATTTAACGACCAGTCCCGCCGGTTTGGCCGAAGTGTCGTCGAGTGAGTAGTCACAGTCTAATATCACAGAAGATTGGGAGCCAAGTTCTACTACGTCAGGCACTTGAAGACTTCTGATCTTCACTTTGGTATCACCTGAAAACAAAAAAACAAATAATCAATTAAGCCTTTTTTGATCGCTGCCGTGGGTTTACCTCTCTTCAATCAATATTTATGGTACAATCAGTGTGATAGCAAAACCATCAAGGCAGTCGATTAATGAATCGAAGGAATTCCCGAAATCAACGATGATTCAATCGATGAATAAAAATATTACTTATTTGGATATATTATTATTTATTGTTAAAATGATTAGTTTTGAATACTTTCATAAGATAAAATTGTAATATTTGTTTAACTTTGTTTTTTTTTTGTCAACCGATGGGACACCATCTATATAGATCCAGAAATGTCATCCAATACTCACAAATTGACTTCTAATAACAAAACAATAACGATTTTTGGCCGCTTGACTGACTTTCTGAGTCCTTTCTTCTCTGGTTAGGTGTTTCTGAGTTTTTTTTTTTTTTTTTTTTTTTTTTTTTTTTTTTTTTTTACGAAATACCTGCTTCACGCTGCAAAATCTGCACAATTGCACCGAAAAATGGTCGCTGAAATTTAAGCAGCTCCAAAAAGGTATTCAAGTACATGATCTCCGATCGTTGAAAAGCGGAAGGAATCCCGGTTCTTGATCCGATCTGCGGCCGACAGCACTCGATTTGCATTAACGGTGATTTTGACTTTGATCAATTACCTTTACCTAATTGAATCCAATTACTCAATTCTTCTCTCTTTTCTCTGCCGGCTAGGTTGCCAAATTAAAATGTTCCAAAAGAAAAGAAAAAAAACTACCCAGTCCATATAGTAGGGATTGCATCGAATTCCTTTGAGTTGAGAGAGCACAAGAAGATACCGGCTCAAACTTAGACGAGTTCAATGTTCATGACTCTATTGGAACAATAACAGTGGTGTCGCGTTAATAATTAATAACAATAACCGATTGCATTTATCGTGTTTATTGATTTTTTTGTTCTTACACGTGTAGGCAGTTATTGACATCAGAAAATATATCGATGGAATTGGTGAGATCAACGGTACCTCATCTGCATCCCACATCATAATATGTAGATTAAAATAGGATCAAACATAAGTACAATAAGTTGCTGCCCTATGTTTGGTTATTTAGTTGAACTGTTGTTAAAAGAACAGTAGTGTTGCTCATGATGATGAGTGGGCATATTGTATTTTTAAGAGTATAATATTACATATAAAGATAAAGAAAGTAACGGTACTTATTATCTTTTAACTTTCTTAAATATAGAGAAATTATTGGTTTTAATGATACTGAATTAATGGGTTTGCAGAGAATTCGGTGATGACATATTGTCTTTGTTTCTGTCTTTCACGATGAAGTCTATATGATATACCTACAATGAGACATTTGATGGGTTCGTCTGCGAAAAGATGGTTCCAATTGTTTATAATTTGAGTAACCTTTTAAAACATTTCAAAGAACAATGCCTACCTATCAAAAAAGCCCAATTTATTCAACGGATGCATTTTGATATCACGTGACACCGCGTTCAGCATTATCGATGTTCTCCGTTTCAAATTGAAATTCATTCGCTGTCTGTGTAAAATTATAGTTTTGAATGAATAGTATTTCAAAGCTCTTGGTCAATTACTATTAATGGTTTCGCGATAATTCCATTAATCTACACGGCCTAAAGCGGCTATAATCTAGGAAATGTAGTGAGCTCACGTTCATACCAAACATCAGAAACTTGGGCACACACATTTTTCGAACAAACTATTAACGGAGCTCTTTATTTAATAAATTAAACTACGCACTGGAAGTTCGCCGCCCTCGGCATTTTTGATGCAGCACTTTTACAGGGTTGCCGTCGGACGTGAATTCAACAGAATATTCGCATTCAACGATTACTCTATCGATGGACAAAAATATTACAGATTACAGTATTTTCGTGTGGTGAAGTCAGTTGTCGTATTGCTTGGTTGAATTTTCAAAGCTTTCCTGTCCACCGGTGTCAACTCTGATGTAAAATGTGGTAAAAAACAAAAACGAAATGATGATATCATTGAAAAAGTCTAAAACAACTCACTACTTGCAGAGGAAACATAGCTCCAAGTGTAAATGGACCACCCGTGTATAATGTCGGCTCTAACTAAGTTTTGCACCCAAAAACAAATTAACAGAACTTGGAACTAAGTGCTTTCTTTTCGCAATTACTATACGCAACAGAGAAAGCGACAAAATCTAAAAAAAAAAGAAAAAGAAAAAAAATACTGATGAAAAACCAAATGCAACAATCTTAGTGTTCCAATTCGTGCGTTATTTTCTTCAGTTTTATAGTGCAAAATGAACGTAGTGCATATAGACACGAGGGGTCGGGGGGTTCATCTGAACTTAGTGCGCTTGATTTTCTCTATATAAGCAGTGAGTTCTGGAATCTTCCATTGATCTCATTGCATTCTTGCAGAATTCCACATCAGATTTGATAGACAACTTGCCAACAGCAAAGCCTTGCAAGAGCTCTCAACTCGAGATTTCCATCAAATTCACGCACAGCGGCATCTCTGCACTTTGAGCTCTGGAATACCCGTGAAAACACAGTCTAAAAGCCCTCTCATTCACATATACCGTGTGTTTCCACACATATATTCGATATTCCAATGAAATAGCAAGCTAATTACTTTGGGATCCAATCCATCAGAAAGCGTACCAGGTATTTTGTGAATGAATTTCATCCAACCATCGTTTGTTTTTGCCGAGTGAATTACTCGTTTCCCAAAAACAATTTCAAGCCACGGTAAATAGTGAATAATACGAGTAAATATACCTAATTTTAACACACAAAAATTGTCATTCCCTTGATTGATGTACAAACAGCGTGGATCGCGTGAGCATCAAAAATATATTTAGCATCGCAAAGTTATTAGTAGAAGGACTATTTTCCTTTAATCTGTCCGCTCTGTACAGATCAAAGCGTATAGGTATCCACTGACGGATCCAGGAATTTTTCTGTCTCCCCCTTTGCCTATTTTAACGAGCATAATGGAGAAAGGTAGAGGTAGGGGCACAAGTCGAGTACGCGGCATCTCATATATCTCTTTCTGACACACGTGTTTAAATGAGCATAAAGCGAAACAGAAAAAGAAAGACAAATTCCTATATCCGCCTGAGTACGTATACATAAATACGGAGTTTTAAAAGGATCAAAGATAAATTCTCACAGGTAGTTAAAACGCGGTGACAAGAGTGGTTTAAAAAGTTTTGCCCAAAACATGAGAAATCGTCGATATTAAACATATTATGTTTACTGTCGCCCTTATACAAAAAAAATTCTTACTTTCAGTATTTACTTATTTAAAAGTATAGTAGTTTAGTTAAAGCAGCACGGGGCTGGTTTAACTATTACAATGGTCAAACTAAGAATGTTTAAGTCTTTGACCATACTTTTAAATAAGTAAATACTTAAAGTTAGCATACCCCCCCCCCAGTGTATTTCATCGACAAATTCCGATTTTCAGACAAACCTAGGGTATGAGAGGTGATATGCATATCGCATACCCTGGTTTTGGAAAGAAAAACCGGAGTGTACCCAATGAGCTATAACGTTAGAGTGGCAGCGGGCTGGTCCACCTTGTGCCACACAGGGTAGAAGGAATCCCGGGGAAAAAGCGGAATTTGGACGGCAGATTCCAAGGTTTGAGGTTAAATTTTGTAGGCCGTTTCCGGTGATGCCCGACTTTGTTCACGAAACGACCGGAAACAACCAACAAAACTTAACCTCAAAATCGATTTTTACGGCAAGATGGCGGCGCCCTAGGTGACAACAATGAACCAGCGGAACGTTCCTTGATGTGCCACTCTAAAGTTATAGCTCATTGAGTGTGCCTGAAAGTGACAGGTTATAGGTTAGGGGGTCATTGATGGTTATCCTTGATTCGTTAAAAATTCACGCACTGATTATACCGGTGAATAAATGCGATTCAAACAATGCACGCCCGAGTACTGGTACTCATGGTATACTCAAGTATACTACCCCATTTTCCCAACTCAGGTCGTCTGACGTTCTTTCTGTCCCTAATTGTACCATTCCAGTGAAAAAGTAGGGTACATGTTTAGAACAACCAATTAGCAAAGACTTAACCTGTTACCACGGATTTTGTCAGGTGGGGGCACTTTTCGTACAAACGCCTCCTGGACTCTGATTATTGTCATTCTGTGGTAAAAGCACGAATAAGAAATCGATTAATTTGGTGAATACATACTCGGAGACGAAGCGTGCGCAATCTGGTAAGGTAGCAATTCGTCTCTAATAGTTGGATCCCAAGATTTTCACTTGACCCTTTAATATTTCCCAAATTTAGTTAAATAGACTAGGACTTTGGACCAAGAATGGACTAAATTCAACGTTGCCAGATTACACAAGTCACCGCTTCAATGAATAATTTGATTCGGCAACTCCGCGGTGAGTTTTCTTCAACGACGCGAACGTGAAGCGAAAGTCAAAAGTTTTCTCGGCATTGATTTAGTCCGATGAACGTGGAAAGATAAAGTTTATAGATATTTTCTCGCCGATTCGAACCGCACTTCTCCACTCCATGTATACTGGGCGCGCTGGCGCATGGCGTGGCGAAGGGGAGGGGGAGGTGGAAACAAATTTATGCTTCCAGTTCGCGCCAAGTATTTGCCAACGTTTCTTTGTTAGGAGAGCTTTTTCCGAGTGGTTCACCACGCCGCGTGGTGTGGTACCCAAAGGTGCCCTCCTCCACCCGTCTTTGGTGGGGGGAGGGGTTGTTTCTAGCAGCTCACGGAGAGGAAATTAATTATGGCAACCTTTCAAGAGCTGTGCACCGTGCCTGTGTGCACCCTCCTCCACGTTGGCACTGCGCGGTTTTTCCGCGAATTCTCACCTGTTAACTTGGTTTTCCATCTTTACTGCTTCTCGACCTTTACTTGCACTCGCGCCCCCTCAACGTTGTTTGATTTTCCTCTCAATTAGGGCTTCATTTCTGCCTGACTTATTATGTTACCGCGCGCCAAATATCGCGTAAAATCTGCCGCCTTCGCTCTTCCGAAACGACTTCCTTCCGCAATTGTTTGCTTCTTCCGCCACGCTTTTATATTATCATCGCGAAGTCGCGACATTATCCTGGTATATCGAGATCTTCTGTGTTTCAGTTAACATACTACCATGACATGTCCACAATCAATAGATCTTTGCAGCTTTAAGACTTAAATTTACGCCCCAACACGAAACTAGCCATAGGCTGACCGTTGAGAAAAGTGGATGGGGGGCCATTGAGGACTCTGCCCCCCCACCCCATTTTCTTCGGAACAATGTTCAGAAAAAGAAAGAAAGAGAAGAAGTCGTTACGACACAAACGTAGGCCCCCATTGAGTATGGAACTGAACGCAAGTGGTTGGATGTGGAAAGGGGGCTTTCTTTCAGAACTAAGCCTTCCCACACTTTTCCGGAAAAAGGAAAAAACGAAATTGTCGAATTAGTCCGCCAAACAAGGAAACAAGGAAACAAGGAAAAACAGGTAGACAAAGCGTGCTGTTGTTTATCGGTTATAGTTGACGCAACCAGAGCAACTATAACGAGTTTGCAGTTAATTGCCACGCTAGTTCAACGGCTTAGTTGTTTTTCGATTACTTAGTTTCAATTTAGTTTAGCCTGAGTCTGCCACAAGCGGACGGAATATGTCGACCATATTTCTTGAAATTAAGATATGAGAAATCAACTAGATCTTGAACAGTATAATAACCAAAGAAGAAGGCCGTTCGACTGTAGGATACATAAAATGCGCCTACTCTTGTTTCCACGATTTCCAATGAATTAGATTTTTCTTTGAGAACCATCCTCGATGGTATAAAGCTAAAAAAAAACTGAAACCCATTTTAAACGGTTTCTTTCCTCTTTACGGGGAGTATTGTTTGATCATCGGAATAGCCCATTCAACAGAGAAATAATTCATTTGGAATCGTTTGTTTTCGGCCGAAGCTCAAAAGAACCGGAAAAAAACGCCTCCACTGTCAAGAGAGGAGAAGGAGCTTTTCCACAATGAAAATTCCTCCATGATTTGTCGCTGTCAATGAGAGACCTTCTGAGCCGAGGACAATCACGCGCATTCATAGATCCCTGCTTTGAATCAGTACAGTACCGTATATTAGCCGGTGTGCGCCCTAAGGGGGCAACGATACGGTATTTATTTTCTAAATCGTTGAGCAGCGAAGGGTGGGTAATAAAAGCGCGATTCGATTCTTTATCGGGTTTATTTGATAACTTTCAATTATTTCGCTCCACCGCCCAAGATTCATTTGTGTCACGTGACCACCCGTTTCAATGGTCCTTTTCAAGAGGAGGTAAAAAAACAAGTTCTTTGTGAGACGATTGAGCACGGAAAGCTTCCCCCCCTTCACCCCCCCCCCGGTAGAATTAGATTCAGGAATTTGCGATTGTTTCTCTCTCTACAGCACCTTTGAACACATGAGTAAGAAAAGGACAGAGGTGGGGGTGAAAGTCACGTGGCTGCCCCACTTTTTATTTTTATTTTTTTAACTCACGAGTTCAAATGCGGAGAGAGGGGGAAAGACCACACTGCATAGTGCATACGCTTTCACTGCTCCCTTGCTGCACTCACTTCACACAATTAATTGATTTAGAAAAGTTGCAAGTGGAATCATCCAGAGTTCACCTGAAGCTTTTCAATAGCAATTGAATTTCCAGGGTCAAAATAGACGAAAGAATGAGAGAATGAAAGAATACTGAAAAATTAAAACATAAAAGAAGCCAAAAACAACTTTGGACGCAAATTACACCGCTCAGAAGAAATATGAGCATGTAAGAATGGTACTACTAAAAGCAAAAACCGTGCCGCAACACTTTAGGAAGTAACAAAAATTAAAAAAAAAAACAGCGGAAAAATCATAATGAGCCAAAAACCAGAACGCTACTAGCGATCGGGGAAAATGAGCAATAATCCCCCTTTGACTTTCATTGGTTGACTTCAGATTTTGGAGGTGCTTGTATAATGGAGAAACCCGATCTATTTCAAAACCCATGCCGCGGGCAAGCTGCGGGCACGCTTAAAATGAGCTATGATATTAACTTCAATGCAGACGATCAAGATGATGAAGACGAAAACCGTTCTGAAAACCGTCCTATATGGAAACGTTACCGGCTTATAAAGTGAAAAAAATACGTTATGCACTGCTTCCGCTGTAAGCACAGTTATGTTGTCGCCACAGCATTATAGAATCATTGTTCAAATTAGCAGTAGCAAAAGTTCGCAACTGAACCAATTATTTTAACGGTTGACAGTGGCTCCGCGTGTCGGTGTCGACGACTATTGGCTGCTGCCGCTGTATATATGACGGCTGCGAGCAAACGGCGTGCAGTACTGTGATATGCTGTGCCGGTGGACAGTGAGAGGGATAAGGGGTAGAGGAAACGAAGAACATGGGGGTTGAAGTGTTTCGCATCGCAAAGTTCCAAAACTAAACAGAGCAGTCAATAAAGTTCAAGTGAAATGCTTATTAGTGCTAATAAACCCGCTCGCTCCGTCTCTTCACCGCACCGCCTGCTACACAGTGGATGGAAAAATGGAATTTACTGGACATAATTTTATCTACAAAGACTATGTGCAATATTATGAGTACTTTTATTGATTCCCATTTTTAATTAATGAACGGACAGTAAATTTATTATGATAACATCCCCTTTAACCCTCCTCCTTTCTCTCTTTAACCCCCCCCCCCTTTCTGTTTTTTTGCAGCAAACATCAGTGTTGTAGAAACTAAATTCCCCACCGTCTCCTCACTTGCTACCCACCGTAAACTGGACTCATTCATAGTAAAGAAACCTACTCGACTTTAGACGTTGCCATTTTCAATTGACTTTAATCACATTTCTTATAAAATGGAACCTAGTGCAGAGAATTTCTTGAAACTTCCAGGAACTTTCCTTCACTACGTTAAATCTTGCGCTCCTGAAAATATCAAGCAAATTTGGGTATCAGATTATTTTTACGAGAGTTGAAAAGTCAAGATTAAATAACTAGGTACGTCGGAATACTAATAGGTCTGTTTAGTATGAGTCCGTTCCATTAATACTTTAACGCTGACTTGAATAATAAAAAAAAATAATCATCCCTCTTCACTGTAAAAATGAATAGATAAAATTCGCCATCCCCAAGATTTGTAATGTGTAATTACTTATTGTAACTATCTAGGTGAAATTTTAATCCCTCCAAATAGCATAGGTAATGGATAGTAATTAATTTAACAACCAAATAAATGAACAAAATTAAAACATACAATGGACAACAAGCGAACAAAATACTGAAAAACTGAGTTGCACTATTAATTTCAGAGTTTGAACTCAGGTGTAATTCTTAGCACAAGAAATTATGAACAGTGAAAAATATCTGAAACAAAAAACAAACAAGTTTACAGTCCGAAAATACAATGCGGTTTTCGATCCACTGTGCGCTCTGGCCTCGCCGCTCTTCCAACAGTTGTAAGTACGTGTTAAGGGACCGATCCTCAAAAACCAAACTTGTTGACTGTTTCAGTGTTCCATGCTACTGCTCGATTGCAGTGAACGATTCTACACGCGAGATAAAATTTCAGACGCAAAAAGGCTGCAAGATAATTTTAACTATGGGTATTATTTCACCGGAATTTTCCATAGTGCTCTTTTCGCAATATCAAAAGTTTACTCCTTTTGTTTATGGTTTGGTTCCGAACAAAAGAAAACGCCGTAAAATGTTAATTTAGAGGGTACGGGTAACTCCACGTAGGGAATCTAGCACACAGGGAAAGCCTGGAAACCCGGAAAACCTGGAATAGGCAGGGAGTTTGAATTTATCGGGAGAAGTGTAAAATTATCAAAGAATTTTGGTTTTAAGCCGAAGTTTCATCAAAGGATGTTATTCGGAAACTGGGTAGTAATGAATCAAATTTTCTCAAAATATCCAACTTGATAAAGTTTAATTGGATCGTTGAAAGTTTCAACAGTTTTGAAGTGAGATTATTAAAAATGCACCCTAGAAAGTACTGAGAAGTATCCTGAAAAATCATGTTTTTTAAAATTTGGAAGTTGCCAGACACTCTGTCATGGTAAGAGGACTTTCCATCTACGCCAGAGAGTTTCATAAAAAATGTGGCATTAAAAAATGCAAAGCAACAAAATAAAGAAAAATGTCGGCGGAAGACATTGCATTGATTTCTGCAAATTTTAACACTATTACGGATCGTGAAATGAGTGGATCGTAGGAATTACACAGCTTTCGAAGTGTCAAAAAGTCACTTTGTCTCAAATAACTTTGACGAGACAGATCGACTATTGGACATATTTTATAAGATTTCAATCATATTTTTTCAGTTCAAGGGCGTGTTCTTGTGAATTCTATAACCAATATCTTTCAGCGACAAATTTATTTACTTGGTTTATTTTACTAGTTGTATGGTTCTGTTTTCGTGAAATTTCTTGCATCGAGTGAAAAGTTCTACCACCGTGGAATCACCCATCTTCATCGTTTTTCTTGAGGTCCCTACGCAGGTTGCAGAGCATTTTCAGTGACTGCTCGTGAAATATTGGAACATCTGATTTAAGCTGATGTGAAAAAAACCTATGTAAAATAATCGATTCTTTATTCGTTTAAGTCAATCTGCCCCTCCTATAGTATCAATTTTCCAGGCCAGCTACATGACAAAGAGCAAGGTTGCAATATTGTACGAAGCACCTCTAGCAACTGTGCACTGTGGAGAGGTATTCTTTTCTTCAAAGAGTTTGAGTCAGCTTACAGTGGGAAGAATCCTTAATCATCCTCTAGAGCAAGTTCCGTGAAAACCGAACCGCAACTGAGCAATGCCAACGCAGCGGGATCAAGAGTTTCAGGGACTCAACTAGAAAAAAGGAAAACTAATAGAAGAGAGAGAAGAGAAGGCAGCGAAAGATATAGAGAGGAAATCAAAGTTCGTAATGATATCTATACGGTGGACATTTTCTTCCCTCTTCTACCGGGTGTGTCTACTACTGTTCAGCACCAAGAAAAACCTGGAGCTGTTGAGGAGCTATATTTCATCAGACATACATGGAATTACATTTACATTCCATTTATACATGGAGTTACATCAGCAAATTTAGATTCTGTGCCACATTTTATCAAGAGATTTGGATGGTGAACCTATGAATTAAGTTACTGTTCCAGTTTTTCCACTCAAAATGTCCTAACTGCATGACATTTGAGTCTTCGAACACCTTCTTTATGCAGCAACGGAAAATCAGGAAAAATCAGGAATTTTGAAAGTTGAAAATTACGAGACATCCTGTTATTCCTATTCTATCTGAATCAGATATTCGTTCTAAAAACAGAAGTGACACATATTCAGTATCATGGCCTGACAACTGCTACAAGTATAGCGTTGAGCCTCCAAAAAACGCATCGAAACTCATCGGTGAGCAGTTGGCTAGCAATGAGTACAGACTTGTCGCTAATCAACCGCTCACCGGTGCGTTTTGATGCTTTTACTACGTAGGCCTGCTGTACGAACGGCTACTGTTACTTGCCTACCCGGTACTCAGCATGTGTCAGCTCTTTCCAGCTATTGTCAGACTTTTTGATCTTCCTTTGTACCTTGAGCAACGCAAATGTATCTTATGAGAAGAATCTTGAGCCAGCAGAGAAAAATTCCAAGTATCACCCAAAAGGCGAAAAGAAAACAGTTCTCAAAATGTTTTCCTTTTTTAGAAAGGTGTTGATGCAAGAATAAAATGTGAAAAAGCAAAGCTGAAGAACCTAACACCATACATTTAGCCTGCCTTAAGCAAGATTTATTTTATGTTCCAGCAACTGTGATTAGATTCCGAAAATATTTCCGCCGTTCAGAATTAATTTGCGACTGTGAATGCCACAACTCATGTACCACGCCTAGACTGAGGAGCGAATTGCAGAATTACGAGAACTACCGAGAAATAATAAAAATATGAATAAAAGAGAAGGAAAATGAAAATACGAAAGCCTTTTTTTTGTAGGAAGGCAATATAAATTCAAGGTTTTACAACTGACACTTGACAGAGATACGAACGCAAAGTTCCTCATAGAAATGCAACTCGGAAAATCTCATTGCCAACTTTCTGAAGCCAATCCAACGTAATTGTAGACAACGGAAAACAATTTTTATCTCCTCTTTTTTCCGGAATTGCGAAAGCATATCGTCGCTGTCTTTGCTCATTTTACATCGTTTTAAATTTAATAAGCGTAACTTGCTTTCCCGTTGCAATGAAAGTTTTTGAAAAATTAATTTAAGGTTGAGTAACTTGAGTTGACTAGTCTTGCGAATGAGACGGAAGTCGGAAGAATGTAAATAAGCTTGAAAATTATGAGTGAGCGGGCGCCTAAAATATTGCTGGAAAACTTGCGTACACTATTTTAATTACAAATGAGGATAGCGGAGAATTGTATCAATTACGAAGCCAGTTTCTAACGATTCCTTTTAAAACATGCACCAGTGTTTACTTTCATCTTTCGTGTTAATTTCGAAGGTTCCTCTCCAGCCCAGCTAAGATAGGTATTTTATCGAAACAAAAATCGATATTGCATTTCTTCAAGAAAATTGAAGAAACCAAGCCCCAGCAGTACGCTTTTGAGGTCCAAGAAAAAACTTTCAAAGCTTAAGTCAGGAATCGAAAACCGCCCTCTTTAATCCAAATCTGCAAATAGTTCTTTGGACAAGGCTGCTTCAATGGGTCTGCATGAGTCGTCAGCAAACCTTTGCCTGAGAGAATGAGCCCCTTGGATTTTACCCAACAATTACCCCAAAATACGAATAAGCACATTAAGATCCTTCAAAATTCACTCATGTTCATATTTCAAAGAGAAATTACGACCAAAATCTTAAATAGCACGCTTGTAGTTCCTACGCCAAAAATAAGCAGCCATCTTTAGTCACTAAACACTGTTACTGTTACCAAACAGAGCAGTTTTGTGAACAAAAATACTACAGATTACCGTATAAGTTCACATAAGTCGAACAAACTTCTGTAATAAACTGCATAAATTTCGTGTGGCTCATCGGTGACTTCGGGAGCCTAATTAAATCCACTCTAACGATCAAATGGTAGCACAGCACTTTTCTCGTCGATCGTGTTTGTTTGTTAATGTTTTATTGTTTTTTTGTTTTGTTTTGTTTTTTTTCATTGTTATTTTAAAAAACAAATGTCACTGTAGCCCTTTCTGAGATTTAAAGTTCAAAGAGCAGGGTTTACAACAAGTTTTTATGTATTGACAAAATGCTCAGGGCTTTTTTGGGTTCAAGGTTCAAGTTTTATAGTTGACAATAATATAGTTATTGCAAGGTCTTGCTGTAGGCAAATAGACTACAAAATCTGATGAGTAATGCCGCAAAAATAACAATGAGACCATCCCAAAAGTTGTAAAAATCCCTCTCCAAAGAAAAAGCTTAGCTCAAAGTTCAGCTGGACCCGCCGCGCCGTGTGCACTACATACGTTTTGCACCCCAAACGGCAAACAAAGGAACAGTACCTTGAATTAAGTGTCATATTTCTCGCTCATTAGTACGACATTTATTTGTTCGGATCGCCGTGTTCCTCGCGACCAAAGCTGTAGAAACCAACCTTCACATTCACCGATTGAAAACCGAATGCAATAATCTTATTGTTCCAATTTGTAAGTTATTTTCTTTGCTTTGAAGTGCGAAAGGCAAAGGTACGTTTCTTGTAGTGCATACATACACGGGTGGTCCATCGAAACTTTATGAGCGTAGTTTCCTCTGTAGGGAGTGAGTTTTTGACTTTTTTACTGTATCGACGTCATTTTCGCTTGATAGTCCATTTGCCCATTGAAATACCTCAGAGGAGCTGTATTTGTTCGTTTCAGAAAGATGCACACACTTTTTTGGGTTTCAAAGTTCAAGGTTTAGTGTGTGGACCTTTTTTTTTTTTTTTTGTCATCGTTGGTGACACCCTCCCTTATGGCAGAGCGGCCCGACAGAGTAATAATTAAGTGTGCATGGGCTTGAGAGCCCAGAGTTTGCATTTCACGAGAGCAGGCATACAACGAGGCGCGGTATGAAACAAGTTTCGGTCGGCGAAATTTACAGCTTCACCGCTTTAATAATGGGTTTCACTCGATTCTATTATATTCTGTGGAGAGGGTTGATGAGGGGGGCGAAGCAAAAACGGGGGGGCAGGGCCGAGGCCGGGGTGGGGGTGGGGGGCAGGCTGCATCAAACACTAACTAGTATGTCACGAGACTCTCCTTCCTGTTCTTTTCCTCATTTCATTGTCAGCATTATTTTCTGGGACATCGAGCTCCATATACCTTTAGAGGCACTTAAAAGCGCGGCGAGCCGGGCAAGGGGCGAGTGTTTGCCTCGTTCCCGACGAGGTTAAGCGAGGTCAGTTAAGCTGTCCGGAAAACATTTGAATTAACTCTATTCGTTCGCATAAGCATCCATCCACCAGTTGTATCTCTCACCGATCATCATTTCAGTCACTGCCACCATTAATGTGTGTGTGTGTATATATGTAGGTTGCAGGCAGATCGCAATCAAAGAGACAAATAGAAATCAGCTTTCTGCTTGCCTCGACATGCTGGTCGTTTCATGATCACAAGCAATTGAACTCACTCTTGTTGTGCTTCAGAAAATAATTGTATCAAAATTTACTTTAGCTCACTCGAAGGGTAAATATATGAAATATGAACTAAAAAAAAAAAAAAAAAACACTTGCTTTGAAATAGTACAGTCGAAGGACTGATGCAAGACGGAAACGAAGTTTGAGAAAGGAAATAAGTGAAATCAATCCAAATGCTACCGTGTTGATAAATGACTTGCCCTCAGTGCAGCACCCTCCCCTCTTCAATGTTCTCCTTCAGTGCAATCTGGAAACTTAGTTGTACGTTCATTAAAACCTAAGAAAAGGAAACAACTAATGGGTGCCCCATACGCAGATCACCCTCTAAGTCTAATTTTTGCGAGAAATCCAATTATCGAAATCCTATAAGTATTGCAAGATTAACCAATGATTATCACGCCACCAATGATCGCAAGAGCAATGCTCAGTGCTGCAACTTTACTGCTATTCTACCACTGCGATGTACAGAAACCTTTTGATCGGTAATAGACGTATTGATTACGGATACAATGAGCGTGGGCCGTGTGGGGTTAAAAAGAAAAATGACGCTTGTACGTTTCTGAGACATGTTATTCCCTTAAAAAAAAAAATAAATAAATAAAAAAATAAAAAAATCGAGGTTTCCATACTGGAAAAACAACTTACATAAAAGTTAACTATCCTACGGTATTCTTGTGACGATGATTTCCTTTCTGGACTTCATTCTGACTCAAACCTCACAAAAAAAGGAAAACTTAGGGTAAAAAATAAAGTAAAATGTTAAAGCAGCTCACATTACGTTTTTCCGATGAAAACATATTTCATTTCAAATTAAAATTTCTTAGAAAATATGTATCGATTTTTTTTTTTTTTTTTTTTTTTTTTTTTTTTTTTTTTAGGAAATCAGCATGTTTTAATGGATGTCTCATCGAAGAAGGTAAAGAAGCGGTAGAAGAGAAAAATGGTAAAGATACAAACTGAAGCTTCAAGAACGATAGAAAGAAAACGGGGATGTCGGAAATAAAGGGAGTGTACTTTACGATGCTATGAGACAGGTCCCGTTCGCGTCCTGGATCTAAAGGTCCGCGCGGCGGAATTGGAGTGGAGAGGTGTGCATAATTATGGACAAGTGATTGAGCATCGAACCCTTTACCTCCAGTTACTTTCCTCCCCTCTTCCTTTTCCTTCATACTTCATAGTACACATGCCTTGCCTCACATCCGTATCCGCATCCATATAGCGACGTTCGCACTGTACAGGTTGCTTCATAAGTCCTAGTTCACCAAGGGAACTTATCGTTACCGGTCAACCAAAGGGAGTTCAGATGATATTATCATGGAGAAAAAAATATTTAAATGGCATCTAAACGGACACGAGCCTATTATGTCAAAGTTTTTCCCAGCATTTTTAAACAGAATTCTGATCTCACGCAATCAAAAGTTTTTTGTAATACTAGCATTTTGATTGAAGATACCAAAAGGTAGTGTTTACAAACTAGCTCCTTTCGGTACTCTGGTTGCCGTTAAAATATTCCTTTTCCGTGGTAGATTGATTGACAGTTCGACACTCTCGATAAGCAGATTCGAATCATTTGAACTCAAAAGGTCCAAGATACAGACAAGTTTTGTTTTCATATGTAGGTTAGATAAACTAAATTTTGCCAAACATTATTATCAATCAGGGTGAGCTACGCCTTAACTTCTGAATCAAACTCCACCAGCAGTAGTTGCTCGAGACCGCCAACAACTATCATATCTTTCATCCGTTTAAACCTATGCACACGCATCGATTTTTTGGTGGTTCAATTGTACTCACTGAGGATCGATTATAATTCATAAAATTAAATAGAAACAACGTCGATTAAATCGCATTTCAAGTGTTACCACAACCTATTACTACCATTCACAATCACCCAAGGATGCGCTGTTAATTGATAACTTATGAAACACTCTGTAAGAAGTCAGAACACCTTATTCCGCAATCACTATTCACAATTTTCACCCCCTCATCAATCAAAGCCAGGTAGTTGTGATTCGCCACATGTTGCCTGCCCTGCCTTGGCCCTCTCATTCGCTCACTCGAAGCTCCTCGGCTCCTGTTCCTCAGCGCGTTCCACTTTTACGGAGGAGGTTCCGCTGTCGGAAAGGAACGTAGTACGGTAGAAGGATCAGGACGACCCGACCGGGAGAGGAAATCCTCGCGACCGGATGTGACACAAGTCCATATTCCTCTTCCTCCTCCCCTCGCCCCCTCAATAGACACCCTCTCGATCTCGATGCCTTCTTCAGCCAAGTTTTATTCACTGGTCCTCTACCTTCGTTCGTCCGTCCGCCTGACACGCGCCCGTCTCCAGTTTCCTGACAATCCTGACCCACCCCATTGATTCAGAGTCTCTAGGTAACATGCATAATAGTGCTTGTACTACTTGGACCAAATTTTATGAGATTTATTTTTAACCCTAAAAACGTTCGAGGGTGGCCCCCACACTGAAACGTCCCTAACCCTGTTTCTCTTAAGTACGAAGTATATGACAAGCTTCTTACTCTCGTTTTGCTGTATAGAATGAGTAATATAATATAGTGTAAGAGGCGCCCTCTGGTGGCCGTGTGTGTTTGGGAGATTTAGTTATGTTCTCAATTACTGAAAATAATTTAAGTTTTAACAAAATGGATCCAAGCCTCAACAGTGAAAATCCGTTCGGGGTCTTAGGCCTTCTTGGCTTTTTTTTTGTCAAAAGTTTACCTAGCGCTCACAAAAATGGGAACTCCGCGTTATGATGTCAAAAACCGCGCGATTTTTTGCCCCTTCGGCCTTCACCTTGATGTACCTTCCCAGAACGGTAGTAAATTAAAGGCATCCAAAGGCACCTTTGAGTCATTTGTTCTCAGCTTAACAAGCACTGTCCCTTTCTTCATTAAGAAACGTCCATATTTAGACCCGCGTGCCTCACTATCGTGTCCAAGTAAACCTTCATTTCTCTTCGCTTCGTGCAGTACCAAAATAACACGAAAGAAACTTTCGATTAACACGCTAATTACAGAACAGACAATTTACGAGCGAGAGCGACATTGCAGCTTATATACACACTTTCAAGAAACCACAAAAAAAAAGTTTATTCGCGCAAGATAGTTAAAACAAATTTGAAACTTCAAAAGTTTTCCATAGAGCGCGTGCAAGCTATTCAAATGTAAGCTAGAAAATAAAAGTTCCATCACGAATAAATTTTAGTTGTTCGACTTTAGCTCGACTTCTGCAACGTGAAGAATTATTGTGCATATAGATCATCACAGTTTTACAATACACCCCACGGCGCGGCGCTTGCATTTCTCACCTATCTTTTCGACTCACAACAATAAAAGAAGGAGAGCTTTACAGCTTAATAGATACATCATCATGAAAGTTCTTGAATACATTTTATTTTCCTAATTCTTCTGTACAAGTGTGCACTGTACAGAGTCTAGGTGGTTTGGTTTCACAAAAATGTGTCCTCATCTCTCTCCGCCAATTAGGTATCGTGTGTTCGATAAGAATGGACGAAAGGGTTACTCTTTGACCTCAGTTCCAGTTCTAATACAAACTGAAGAGAGAGTACAACAAATTCCTAGACCCGCCTTTTCTTTTTAAGTGTCTTTACCGACAGTATTTGGTTCAAATTTTCCGCTTGGCAAGATGACTTAAAAACAAAAATCCGAGTAATACAACCACCAGATCTGACACCAAAAGAATAGTTCTATTTTTTAAGGCCCAAAAGTTCACTTATTTATACACGCAAACGCTCAGCTGGCATCATAATAATAAAAGGTAACAATGGAAAGAGGGAACATTAAACAAGGTAAACTCTGGTCCACAAACTACATTTAAATGTCCGGAAAGTCCCCCCCCCCGTTTTTGTTTTTTGCGTTAAAAAAAATAAATAAACAATTAAGTGTTCAAAAACGTTGTAAAAGCACTTGTAAGTTAACCAGGCAAGATTGACAAAATCCTTGAAATTAGTTGAAGCCTGACAATCAACTGTGGGAGATCGCAAACGACACTGAAGACGTGCGTGGCTATTCGACCGAAGTCGTTTAACTTTTGGACTCTTAGAGACGCAAATCCATTATTTCTTTCTTTCGCTGGAAGCAGAAATGCACTCACCCTCTCCTCATTTCAAAGTTAAACGTCTTGGAACAAAATTGGATCTTATCCTGACCATCAGCTGGATAGATAATTGTGCGTATGACCCCTTGTCATAAAGTGAGTTTAAAACAGCCGAATCTTATTTTAAATTCATTGGTCCTTATCGATTACTTTGTCCCTATCAATCAGAGTACATTAAATATGCTTATGTTCAGATGGAAACCACTTGCGTACATAGGAGTCACGCAGTCGTCGATTTGCGTATGCTGCACAAAGTTTTTTTTCGTTTTTTATTTCTGCTATTTTGAAGGACTATCCCATGCTTTTAGCCTATCCTTCAGGGAAATATAAGTGTCCTCTGGACCAAAACAGACGCCATTCATTTGCATCTTAAGGTAAAAAGGAGAAGAAAACAGTCACGCTTGGATATGTGGGGGGGGGGGGACAACTGAGGTTGGAAGAGGAATAATTAGCGACGAAAAACTCAGGAATGTCGGGAAGAAAATAATAAAAAAAAATGGTCGTCAAAGAGGGGGGGGAGACCCGCAGAAAGTACGGAAGAAAGAGAGAGGGGACACTCCTGTCGACGGTGTTGATTAGTTGGCCGTCTAATTTGCGCAAAACCCCTTGTTTGCGAAAAAGTAGTGAAATGGATAAAGCCATTAGCGGGGGAAAACTCGACTAGACTTCTTGATTTATCCATCGCGCGGTAGAGGTTGAATCCTTTGTTGCCAGATTTGGCCGAAAAATCGATAGATTTTCCCATGAAAACTTACGGTGTTTTGTTTAGTTTGGCGACTGTGCTTGAATCCTTCCATCCCTCATCCCTTATTTCTCATTCCTCCGACGAGACGAAACGACTTAAAGACCGACAACGACCCTTATACTTTACCCTGCCAACGCCTCTCTATGCGACGTAAAAATTCCCTCTCCCTATCTTGGTAGATTTCCGACAGGGGTTGCCAAATTGAATAAGTTCAAGTTAGTGACAGGACAAACAGCAAAGCATTCGCAATTTCCCTGACCAATTGGATGCCAGCGGCGGCTCGTTCTATTTGGCATCACTGTCTTTGCTCCATCTGAATCAATGTTTAACAATCGATTACTGGTGAAGCGCTGCTTCACTTTCGAATCGATTGTTTTACATACAATCAAATGGAGGGATGACATTGTTGCCAAATCGCACGAGCCGCCTCTGTTGGATGCAGCTGAATAGTTCAAAGGCGGGTCTGTTAAACACTTTTGCTTCAGTATTTATAAGGATGAGCGTTTCGTTCCAGTGTAAAATCACTTGAAAACAATGTTGAGAGCATCTTAAAGTTCCGATACTGATTGCTAACTCAATAAATGAATTTAAAGTGAAACTCCAGCGTTTATTGCGGATTTCTGCGACCACAGCGCTTAGTATTGAAATGCGGACTGAAAGTAATTTAAAATCATTCATATACTTCCGAGACCAATTTTAATCACTTACACTTTACACTGACACAGACACATTTTAAACACTTCAAACAAATGACTATTTAAACCTAGGTAGGTATATGTTACTGGAAAGTTTTTAATCAAACTTAAAAGTCGAAAACGATGATGGTTGATGCCTTTTTTTCATCACTGATTTTTGGAAACTTTTTTCGATCTCAAACTGTTACAGCGCGGCGCTTATAAATGCATTTTTACCGGGAACGCTGGTTCTAGAGTCTTATTGCGATGAAAACTTTAAATTAAAAAAGGGTTCCATGATTGCATTAGTAAGTTTTGCGCTAATGTTCAATCTACCGGTCTATTTTTTAATCCCATTTAAGGATTTTCCTGTTACTTTTTTACAATCGCTCAGAAGACTCCTCGGAAGCTTGATCCCGGCAATTACGTGAACCGCCTCTTCTCATTCTCTCTTTTTCGAGCCCCTATTTCCCAAACGTTGACAGAATAGGGAGAGGCTGAATATAGTAAAGCGAACCTTGGAATTAACGTCACTATAGATTCCAGGATTCAGCGTCCTGCGTCCTCCTCAACTTCAACTCTTCTTCAATGAAAAGCCCGGAACCGACTTTAAACAGGCTGATCAAAACGATCCTCTATACTGACAAGCTTCTATTTTTCATCTTTAAAAGTTTCAATCATTTATAGAGCTCATTCAACTTTGCATTTTCGTTCAAATAATCATCTCTTTCTTTTCCTTTGTATGAAAAGTGGGACGATAAAGCACGAGGAAGATAGCCCAGAGAAGGGTAGGGGGAAGGTGATGACAAACCCATACTTGAAGGATATTTTGTTCACTACTTGTGGGGCTGTTCTTCCTTCTTCCAATAGAAATAAACCCCCTACATGGTCAGATTCTGGAGCGGGAAATTCAATGAGACTGTTTTGCTTTTTCAGATTATGATACATAGATCATCAGGTACATTGGTTCAGTCATTAAAATATATAGAGTGAGACTTTCGATTGATCTTGATCGGTTTTGAGAAATTTAGTCCAGGTAATTGTAATGGCGGACACTAAAATATGACAGTAAACAGCGGTTTTTGTTGCAAAGTGTCTCGAATGGGTCTATTGGAATCTGTTGCTACTTCTGAAAAAAAAAATGGTTGATTCTGGTATAAAATTACTTGAATAAAATAACTTTGGGAGCATCAGAATGTTCCAAAATATCCATAAGGTCGCGATTAAATAAAATTTCAACGTGGCGGTCAAACGAGCGGGTCACATATCAATGGGGGAGTCCCATCAAAACCTCAACTTTCTAAGCTGAGAAACTAGACCTATCTAATTGTAAGAAAAATCTGCACTTAGATTGGACTCTCATACTTTGTGACTTGCGCTCATAAGCGACAGCTATCTTCGACTTCCATTTGAACGCATTCATTGGGGGTTTCTGAATGAAGGATGTGAATCCCAATCGGTTTTAGACCACAATCGACCTTGATCTCTATTGTTGTAGCAAAAATTTGCAACAGGCATCAATTTTTTATCAATAGTATAAAAGTCTTGAGAACCAAGAATTTAATTCAGGTAACCAGAAACTCAACAAAGATCTAAACGAAACGCATCTGGTCAACCGTGCCCCCGGATCACTTAAACCTTCCAATACCGAGTTTCAAGAGTCCAATCACCGCGCGTTCGTTCAAATCAAGCTAGTATAGTTTAGGTACTTTATATTCCGTGGTTTTTGTTTTTGCCTACATCATCAATTGAAGGCGCTGAAAAGATGCGTTCATTCTTCTACAGTTATTTTATTGTTTCTATAACGAAAAGTGTAGGAAAAATATTAATATAAATTAATGCGGACGGGCTTGATACCTAATAAAGGATTACGGGTGTAGAGAGTTTACATGATCAAAGAGGGAGAAAGACAAAGTCCTGGGTAGTGGGTATGGCCAGACCCCGGGGCACAGAGTGTATATGTCACTTGGCATTTTAAGTTCAAAATAAACTCTTTCGAACTCGGCAGTTTGCTCGTCACGATCTCCTCGAGCACTGACGAGCACACACTGTGCATAGTTATTCTCGGATGAAGGAAATCATAGTTGGCACTCTTGAATCCGGGAGAGGAAATGTTGTGAGAGGTGCGAATGAACTGTATGGCTAAGAATAATTGTCATGCAGCATCTCAACTCAAATCAGCGAAAGAAAATCGCGCATCTGTCGTAAGATCGATTACGCGCCAACATCAGCCATGTATCACGCGATTGGATTATGGACATGCGCACAACGTACTACGTACTCACGTGTCCACTCATCGTGCAGCCATTTGTTTGCATTCTACGTGCATGCAAATTAAACGGATTTGCGCAGAAATGAACTAACTGACATTGTAATTTTCTTCATATTTAGTTTGTTTCTGCAAAAAGCCGTACAGTTAAAGATGATTGATACATGCATGTGTCACAAGAAAAACAATGCGATTATCAATACCTCAAATCGATATTTTTCTTGAGTTCATGTGGAGGAAATTCAGAGTTGCCAAACTGCAAGCAACGCCACTTAGTAAGTATGATACTATGATAGGTATGGCGCGGCGGATGCTGTCATATATTCATGATTTATTCAACAGTATTTTCTCAGTCAGTAAGACAGATTTCGGGTTTGATAGTGCAAAAATAAAGTTGCCAGGTATAGTAAAATAAATCAATATTGCGGTTTGAATTGGAAAAATGAAAATAATAGAAAGTTGTTTACAGTGGAATTAGCAACAGAAACCGATCCCCCCCCAACTTATGGGGGTAAATAAATCATCTTATGATAAAGAAAGTAATGTTTAACATATATAGGAGATAGAATGACACGAAAAAACTTTGATTTATAGTTTAGGTGGATTTCTTTATTTATTAGTTTAATCACATCGGTCTACTTTTAATTGTGTTTTGGACACTTGGCAACCAGAGGGAGGACATGCTTCCGTGAAACATTGAACTCAACTGCGATTTGCGCACCGCTGAAAATATTTTACTTGCAGAGCCGTTGAATTATAGTTAGAGCATCGATTAGGAAGGGAGGAGGGGGTAATGTAAAGTAATTTGACCACCGGCGGGGAAAATCGTGGGGACCGACCCGAGCGAATATTTTGCCTACTTTTTTTTTATTTTTCTTTTTTAAAATATGAAAACTGTGCTCCTGATAAAGAGTTACGAGCGAGGACACGGAGCAGCCTCACCTGTAATGTATCGGCTTATGTTGACGCGATGCGGTGTGTTTTGATGGTTGATGCTTTGGCGTGGACGGGGGATGATGATGCGATGTCGGCCAGCGCTTGGCGACGGGATCATCATTTGGAACCGCAGCCATTCTCGATTACGCTCCCCTGAGTTCATTAAGTGCTTGTTATGGAAATTTTTAACGCAAGTGGATATTATTGGTTTTATTTTTGAGCCCGTTCTCCTCTTCCCGTTGCGTATCTCTCTCTCTCTCTCTCTCTCTCTCTCTCTCTCTCTCTCTCTCTCTCTCTCTCTCTCTCTCTCTTTCTCTCTCTCTCTCTCTCTCTCTCTCTCACTCTCTCCCTCCCTTCCTCCCTCTCTCCCTCCTTTCCTTCCTCCCTCCCTCCCTCCCACCCACCCTCCCTCCCACCCACCCTCCCACCAATACCGCCTCTACTCATACCATGCTGCTTCTTTTGAAAAAGTGGGGTTAGTGTTCGTCTTGGTACATGTAAGCTTATGGAAAGCTTATGGCGTTATCGAGGTTTTGGTTCGTTTTTTGAAGTTCAACCAAAATTGGAAAAGTACGTCAGTAATGAAAGTTTATGGCTTAGTTACTTCCCCAAAGCAGTATAAGAGTTGAAAATCATGTTTTGAGAGGATAAATCTCGATTTTGCATTTCACCAAAATTACATTCTCCATAAGCGCACGTATACCAAGACGACCCTAACCTCAAAGAAGCAGCTTGGTATGCTTAGAGACGGTATTGCTCCCACCCTCCCTCGCGTTCTTGTGGCGTGTGCCTTGTTTATAGTTTTTTTCAATAGTTCACTCAACTACAATAACCAGGACCAGCTTCTAATTCTGTATAATCGCAGCTCTCTACCCGCCCCGTCCCCAACGGCAGCCCTTCGCACCACTGCAATCATCAAGTAGGGGAATTCATTTCGATTTTGAATGTACCGGAAACACCGGAATCTCAACTCGTTTGCGGCACACCCTCCTCCTTCACAACATATGAAATTATCTACCTAACCCCTCAAATGCTCACAACTATCCTTTCAGATCCCCCCCCCCATCTCTTTACCACCACTTCGCGTCGGAACTGGATAGTGATCGTTTTGGAGATGATGAATCTTAACCCACTGTGATCGTCCACACGATCAAGGTGTAGGTTAGTCCATTGTTGTTACGATCCCAATTCGGAAGGCTGCGAGCTAATTATGACTAATGAAAATGAAATTCAAATGAAATAAAAGAGAAAAATGGCTTTAGGTACTTTCTTAATTTGGTTGGATTTTTTCGTTTTTTCAATATTTTAAAAGCTCAAGCAGTGCTACGTCTTCACGAAAGAAAGAACAGGCATCATTTTATTGATTGTTCATCCTAGCTCTCTGAGAATGAGTCTATTGCAAGCGACTATCAAACAACTCACCACCAATAACTTTTATCGCAACCAACTACAAGTACTCAGCGCTGTGGTCATATGGTTGAATAATAAATTCGCCGTTCGACACAGAAGTGGTCTAATTTCATTTTTGGCGAAATTAAGTTAGATTACGGTTTGGGCTGCTTCATTCTAGTATGTCCCAGAAGTCCTTACCACGCCCAAGTTGAAAACACATACCTCACTATCATGATGGTAAACAACTGCCTGCTCCTTAGTTGTGAGTTGACATAATTGTCCATTGATTGTTATGTCTCAAGCCAACGAACAGACCCGTTGTTCATCAAACTGAGGCAAGTGTTCTGGTTAGGCTTTCTGGGATAAACTTTATACTTTATACGTAATAAATAAGTGCATTTTAAAATAATGATTGGTTTTCCCACAGATTACAGTATGCTTTTAAACAAATACATTGACTCTCATGGATCAGTAATTTTTAAACCCAATTATTTCAAAGTCAGTTTTTAATTATTTTTGTATTTTTGTATTTTGGGGGGGGGGGGGGGGTTAGAAAGACCACTTCTGATTGTAAGTACAACGGCTTGAATATGGAATAGTAGAGTAACTTACGGAATGAACGCTTTGTGATAAGAACGGAGCTGCAAAAAATTGTTACCTGCAACAAACACAAGTTAACGAGGAGTTAGACTTGACAAAAGGGAAAAGATAAAATAACAAAACAACTTTATCGAATCCGGGGCAACCGAAAAGTAAGCGTCCAAAAAATGGAGGGAAGTCAGCGTGTACTACATTCTGTTAAATAAACTTGAAGCAGGAGAAACGGGGAGTAAAACGAGCTAGGACATAAAAATAAAACTCAATGATCGTATTAATGGAGACGGAGGAGTAAATATTGTGCATGAAATAATAACCATCATCTGAATGAAGTTTCAGCTCATTTCAGAGAGATTCTCTTTAATCAAAAACACTTTAAAAACCTTGAAAAGTTAAAAGTAGTATACTTGGGAAACAAAAAATGAACCGCACGTCTGCGATCTGTCGAGGACAAGGAGGGAAAACTTTTTTTTCCCTTCTCTCGGAATTTGCTTCTATCTTTAAACAGCTTCAGATTTAATGCTTACATAGTTAAGAAAGTTTTCAGGTTGTATTAGAGAGATATTTTATTAGATTCTTGCTCGGCAACGTTCTGTTTCCCGTTCGTTAAAAAAGGACTCGCGCGTTATAAAGTTATTTTTGGGCTAGATAACACGTACATCGTTACACCCATCCTTATTCCCTTCGTTTTTTCCAAGTTCCAATTTGGAAGTCCGTTAAGGTGATTCTATGGCAAACTCCCGAAAATTTTAATCCGATAGATGGCGTCACTTGTCGCTGGCTCCGAAAAGAGCCGTTTTTTGACGGTTTTCGGCTGTTTTCTCTGAACACACGAATAAGAGACAAAAAATTAGAATGTTAGCACCTGCTTAATTTTTTGCTTGATTTTTTGAGCCATAAATGGGCCAAATTGGTTCTAAAATAAAGGTGAAAGTATGCAAAGAAAAAAGCCTGTGTAATTTGGAGTTGTATCAGTAAAGATTACAGGTTTCTGTTTCACCTGTAATCTTTACTGATACAACTCCAAATTACACAGGCTTTTTTCTTTGCATACTTTCACCTTTATTTTAGAACCAATTTGGCCCATTTATGGCTCAAAAAATCAAGCAAAAAATTAAGCAGGTGCTGACATTCCGATTTTTCGTCTCTTATTCGTCTGTTCAGAGAAATCAGCCGAAAACCGTCAAAAACGGCTATTTTCGGAGCCAGCGACAAGTAACGCCATCTATCGGATTAAAATTTTCGGGAGTTTGCCATAGAATCACCTTAAAAGCATAAGTTGGGTGGATGTGTTTTCTTGAAGAAAGACAGTAAAGGGGGGAGGGGGATCTCTATAATTTTGTTGAGGTTGACTTCGAGTCGTCTGAAAAATATTTCTGGAGATTGACATATATTTGAAAGGCAAATATACAGGAAAGTATACTGCATCCTAAACCTTGTGAGCCCAATAAATTTGAACAACGTCGGGTTCTGGGTTGAGGAGTGAGATAAGGGGGGGGGGCCAAAAAAGACCTCGAAAAAGGGTGAACATCGGAATATATTTTGGCCATATCTTTGCATCAAAAGTCATGAAGTTTCGAGATTTATTTTCAAAAAAATGAGATGTTTATACGCACTTACAGTACTAAAATTAAGTATACTGGTCTGGGGTCGTTTGAGAACCCCCCCCCCCCCTCCAACTTGCACAAGCGTCAAATACCATGCGTGAAAATTTCTCTGGTTCATCCCATTTCGAGTGTAGCATCGCTCTCAAGGAAAGTGTTTCATATTTTGATCTCGAAAAACAAGCACCCGCCGCAAATAAAAGACAACCACAAAACTTCTACTTGTGCTGAAAGTTCGATTGTTTAATAACAGCTAATGCGGGTGAGAAGTGAGAACTTGGTTCATGATGGCATGCGAGAGCGATAAAATATTCGCCCGTCGAACATCGCGTGACCTGTCACCGGCTCGGCTAATTGAAACATTGCCGTCGCCGAGTCGCGGGGCGACTAAATTGAAATCGCGCCGCGACCATACGAAAGTGAGAGACAATATTTGCTGTGGCTTCAGTTTTTCGCGGCTTGCACCTCCTGCCTCCCCATCCGCTAACCTCCTCCCTCCACGCCAAACTGAAAGTGTTTTCGGTATAAAGAGGAACGCTTACGCAAAAATGTCGAGCCGACCGAAATAACTTTCTGACCCATTTACCCCTTTACTGTATAAAATATCGCGATGTCACCGATTCACGAGAGCTAGGCACGATCACAAACACGCGCATGAACACGCGGTTTTCCGTCCAATCTCCGTCTCTCACTAAACGAAGATTCATTTTGCAAAGCAACAAAAATAGACGGTTTTCTGATTCTGATTACCTACATACATAATACCTTTGCAGAATGATCTGTACTCGAGTCCTTCCTTATATGTACAATGAGAGTTAAGGCAGGAAGAGCCATCGGTACAAATTCTGGAATTAATCTCATTCTCTCTCTTCTTCTCCTACTGAAAGGACTTGTATTCAAAAATGATGGAAAGAAAAACAGTCTCATAACTTTCATCAGAGTCTTTAACATCGCCGTTTTGTAACACTTGCATTCAAATAAATGAACGGAGAGAGATGAAGATTTAAAGTTATGCATCGATCCCAGCTAACAGGAGCCAGAATTGGGTACCTGAATTACGTATTATCGATGATTTTTGATGGATCTTTTTTTTTGGGGGGGGGGGAGAGTTGTCATTTTGACAGGGATTCTCCGGAAATGAGATTTTGACTCACCTGTGAAGATTGTTCGCAGATATTTAGCAAGGCCGACTCTACGTTGAACATGAAAATAAACTACCCCTCTTTCCATACTTCATTTTTGGACATTTTCATAGACAGAGGGAACCTCACCCCCCACCCCCTCTGGTGCGTATGCCGAAACCTAACATAAACGAATATGAGGATCATGTATGGAAAATAGGTGGAGTTTAGCTGGTAGCGTAGCCGTCAGTGCCGTCACATTTAGTGCACAGCGCTCTGTTATTGATGAGTCTGATACTGAATTCCAGCGTTTGTGAAGTACCCTTCATCCGGCTAAGAGATTAAGCTCCGCCTCCTGCTCATACCTGTTCTGTTGAGAAAAAAAAAGTGGCATCTCAGGCTGACCCCAGCGGCTGCAACACGTGGAAAGAGCTATCAATTGAAGTACTTCATTAAAGTGTCAGACAAAAAACTAAAGATTTCAAAGACAAGTTTATGGGACGAAAAATACAAATTATTTTTCTGTTCTGTTTTCTTATACGTGAAAATCTATTTTTATACGAATTATTTTCAAGGAAAATCAAGTTTAGCTGTATCCTTGTTGATCAAAAGGGTTGAGATTTTCTGTTCCGACGAACGGATATCCAGTTTTTCGGGACACGTTTCGTCGCTCACACAGCCCTTTCCAGATGCCTTTTGTATTATTTTTTTGGGCTTCATCCCACTATTTTCGGAAGGAAATCTGATAAATAAATAAATAAACTCAGCGCGAGTAGGGAATTATGGCGAAGGGTTGTCATGTCGTGGAACGTGGGTGGGGTTAATGGTGATGAGTTAACCTCGGTTGCAGGTACTCAGCACTCAGCCAGTTACATGCACCATTGGCAAACTCTCAAACATCACATCACTGACAGGAGACACACACAAGTGTGGTTTGAGAGGAGCAAGTGTTTGACCTATTTTGAGATCAAACGGCAACGTTGCCGACTTTTAACTTCAAAAATATCCTCTCCCTGTTGTCTTTGTAAAGGCCGTAATGTTTAGGGTTTTATTGTTGTTTTCGTTTCGCTTTCGTTGGAAAATAAACCAAGGAAAATAAACTTCATGGAAAATTCTAAACGGATACGTACAGATTGGAGGACAATTTGATTAACGATCTATCATTGCATCTGTCAAATCACCATGTAACAAAATGTATATTGCTCTACTTCATAATTTTTGGGAAAAAACACGTTTCATATCATTGCTCAGGTATTCACTAGTTTAATAAGTTAAATTGGAGAGGATTTAGTCATAAGGGAAATGAAAGCGTAGCCTCACTTTCTAGGTTCAATCTCGATTATCCTTGCATCTAGGTGGAAAATGAAAATTTTTCGTGGTGGATCTAGATTTGCGATGTTGGTACCTGCAGTGGCGTCGCATGCAATCAGGCGAAAATGCATTTATTCCACTTGAACCCACATAAAGTATCATGTCAAAGGAGTGCACTGTGCACCTCCAATCGTTAGATATTTCCACGCGTTTCAATGGACTAAATAAAGTGTTGCACGCGACGCGACGTGCCGCGCTGCCGCCCCAGCGCAGGCTACCTGCGTAATGAAGAGAGAACACACAAAAACGAATTGCTTTGATTTTCTAGGATGTAAGGCTCGGCTCAACTATTCTCGTCATCATGAAATCGCCGATACAGCAACATTAATGAGCTTTGGAAACTATAAGCGCGTCAAAATCGCTTTTCCAGAGAGCGAAACATCTCAAAAGTAAACCATTGACCCCCCCCCCCTTTCAGCTCTTGATTTATTGGAAGCTTTTCTTCTCCACCATATCATAATAGGAATAGGGTTCCCAGTTGTTCGAACGTAAACACCATCGGCCGAAGTTGCCAGATTACAAAGGAAAATTCAATACATTTGTAATTGTTTTATCAGCGGCTGTTTGAAATAAATCCGTCCATTTACCATACATTTTTTATATACAAAAAGGAAGTTTTTTCTACCTTTCGTGACTCTTTGATAATAGCCAATAAAAATGGGAAATATTGACTTTTAATTTACTATCATCCGAAAAATAAGAAAATTTTCCATCAAAAGTTTGTAATCAGGAAAGACACAGGTGTCAATGGAAAATTTCGTCTGCTCAAAATAAACAGTAAATATAAGGAGAGAAGAGAAATTTAGATTTCCTTCAATATTTTGAAATTGTGATACAAACATATTTAAAGGGAGGGGGGGGTCTCTTAGTAACCATTTGGTTTTATATGAAAGATTTGTATTCCTCTTTTTGTAACGCTTCGATAAGAGCAGATTACTAGGAAATATGCACCTGCTTATATCATTTATTTCAATGCAAAAATAGGCTTAGTTTTGAAAAAATTGATATTTTGATAACAACAATGAGAAAGAGAAGGTCAAAATATACAATTTTTTTTTTATTTTATTTTATTTTATTTTTTCCAACAGAGGAGAACTGTCTTCAAACTTTCATAACTCTGTAAATAGTACTTGATAGAGGTCCATCCTCTTTAAGATTAACTTCAGTTTCAAATTAATTAAGTTCCACTACTTTTGTAGTGGATCTTAGAATCTTTCCCTTCCTTCATTGCTCATGTAAATGCGTTTGTAAGCAAAGGGTGGATCAGATCAGTGGATGCCTGGAGAATTTAGCTCCTTTTTTCCATTTGTTTTTAACCCTCCAAGGGCAGGTTAGTTCAAAAGAACGCAACTCTTCCGTTTAAATAGGGGAGGTAGCTAACTGTTCGTACATGGGGGAGTTGGAATTGCCTATACGACAAATTTAAGGCGCACGAAGAAATTTTATCCAGTAAGTGTTTTTATCGATAGTCGCGTTTATCTGGAATAAAGACTGAACCAATGTGAAATATACCAGAGGAGAAAAACGAGTAAACTCGGGCTTTGATCCAGAAGGGGTTAACATCATTTGGGTTTAAGTGGGTGTCGAAAGAGAGAGAGGGAGACAAACTATTTGTCTACTTCCGATTTTTTTTCTTCTCAGCACCTGGCAACTGTGATATCGATACCGAATGTCAGTGCAGATAAAGTCCACTCTCTCAATGGCGTTTGTTGTGGAGGAGAAAATAATGACGCTGGAGTAAGAGCCTCTAAGTCGGGTGCCAAATCAAAATCGAAATTTGTCTGCAGAAAGGAATCTGAGTCACGTTCGACTGGAAATCGTTGGAATAAATCGCTGTCAGGAGGATAAAGACTCGACACTGCACCTCGCAGAATCAAGAGCAGCGAAATCTGACAGCCAAAATATTTCTGCTCGTGAAGCATAATAATTTTTCCCTTTATTTTCTTTTTGGTTTTTTTTTTTCTTTTTTTTTCTTAGCTTTTTTTCTCGAGCTTCGAAACAGATTGCAGAAACAGCCAGTGCTTGGCTCTGCGCGGAGCGGATCTTTGATAGAACCTCGGCAGTGCCAACCCCTTTCTTACGATTTGTTGCCGCCAAAGTCGACGCGCCAATAGATACACATATGCAGGCTGAGAAACGATAGGAATTGGTTTCAGAGGTTTTCCAGGGTTAGAATGAAGGGAGGATACGAGTTATAAGAAAGAAAACATTAAATATAATTTTTATTTGATTTTAAATTTAGAAAATTATAATTCATCTATTAAAATTATTATTATTCCCGACAGAATTAATTTTAACTTTAACTTGAATCGATTAGAATAGTTAAGATTGAAAAAAAAGCACAATAAAGTATTTGAGTTTCGGCATCAGAATGCCGCAATGGGGCGATAGCTCAGTATGTGAAAGTGTTTTTTTGTTTTTTTTTTTTTTGGTAAAAATTTATATGAAAACAAATAATCTTTAGAAAAGAGATAAAAAATAATAATAATTAGCGGATCCAGTAGATGGTTTGTCAATCTTTCCCTCTCTCTCCCCTCATTCAAAAGCATTTGAAAAAAGACAAAAAAAGAGGCGAAAATTACGCGAAGGCCCTCCTCTCTACCTTTTCGGGGAACGTGCTTTCAAATAGGGGAATAATAACAGAGAGAGCAGGATTAATTCGTGGATCCGCCTTTGGTAAATTGTATAAATTCGGCATGTAAACAAATCTGTCGTCCTGATACGAGCTTGTTTAATTTAAATCTATTTGAGGGAGGTTAGTGATCAAACGTGGGATTATCAATTACCGATGACTAATGTAGGGTCGGGTCGGGTGAGAAGGAAATGGGGGCGAGCGAGAGGCGTGGAAAGGGGGTCGAGAAAGAGATGGTCAGGGGAGGGAAGGTCTGAGAATAAGACGTTAAATCGAGGGAGACGGAAGCTAAGTAGAGCTTTTTGACAGAAACAGTGTTGCCAAACGAACTGACAAAGAAATGAAATATGAAAGCGAAAATATGAATAGCAGCGAAGATTAAGATGAAAATTGACATACTTATAGTCGGAGCCCATACATGAAAGAAGGAGATGCACTCGATTTGTGTTGTGTTGCAAAAATTGGCGTACGTTATGACGTCACGGCACATGAATCTCCATTCAAAACAATATATTTTTAGCCAAAATAGCATCTCTGGAACTATGAAACCTTTATAGAAACCAAAGGCACGGCATCTTTATTTTCAACTCAGAGAGCATTTTCATTTACTTGATAAAAAAAAAAACACAAAATTTCAGACCCTTCCAACTGCCCAATTCAAAATGGGTTCAAGTATCTAAGCCAATTAGAGAAATTCCGGAAAATTATTCCATGATCTGGCAATACTGACAGAGGGAAGGAAGAGCGTATGTTATGAAACGAGAGTTGAATGACGGGAGTGAAAGAAAGAGGGAGAAAGAGATTGTAAGGAGAGGGAGAGAAAGAGAGAAAATAGAGGGAAAAACAAAGATAAAGGCGGCAAAGTTAGATCTTGGCCAAAGAGTAAACAAGAGTCCCAACAAAACGGAAGGAGAGCGTGGCAGGGATCGAAAATATCGATATCGATTTGGCGGCCTCTGATTGGCTGCGCCAGCCTGGGCCCTGGGAGATCGCCCTTATGGAGAATTAACACGGGATTTTTGACTTTCACTCATTCAAAGTTAAATTACGATAAAACCACTGCTTCTTGCCTTCGGGAAATTCAAATTATACTTTTTTGAGGATGTAACGAAGCGATTGATGGGTCATACATGCCACTTCATCGAAATAGTAACCAAACCACATGAAGTTGAAAAGAAAATTACGGGCTCTTTTCTCCGTGTTTACACCCGCGGTTTTGGCGGTTTTATTTTACTCGATCGAGTGATAGTGAAATGATGCAATCTTAATCTTAAAAGTGTTTGATTACTGTTAATTACTGTTCAGTTTCTGCAACGTTTATTGTTTCTTGTGCTCAGAGGAATTCAACCGCCTGAATTTTATTCATTTTAAATATTAAATATTAAATATTTTTCTTATATTGCTCGGACACTTCCTTTGTGTGTAATGTAACAGGTAAGTGGGCATCCAAACATGATAAGGATTTATCTGTACCAATTACTTTTACTTCTAATAGCTCTTGTTCTAACTTGTATTTTGAAACAGAAAAGCTTGCCATTTGATCAGGAATTTTCTATACTTCATTGCTTTTGATCTGTGATACTTCTCTGAAAGCATAGAATATCATTGAAAGATGTCTAAAGAACATCTGGAAATTCATTTCAATTGTATTATTGTCTGCGGAATCCACTCATGAAATACCGTCTGCAATCCTCTAATGAGACTCTTTGCTCTTTCGAAGTGAAGAACTCTGCTTTGTGAGAAAGCTTTTACTGTTCCTCGCTAACACTGATTCTATGTAAAGTGACTCGTGACCTATCCATTGCATTATACCTCCTTCCGTTGTTGCTTCACAATAGCCTCCCTCGGTGACGGGGGTCGGGTGTAGGGGTCGTGTTTGCGTGTAGGTTCTACCTAGTATATCAAAGCAACATCAGGGTTTTACTTTGGTGTTTTGATGCAGCCTTTTGAATCCTGTACATCCTGTGGTTCAGATGAAGTCAACTTCGAAGAGATTGCCTCAAATTAGTTTATGTTACGCAGTTCTAAATGTTTATGTGCAAGTGTATTAATCATGTATCTGCACCCTGATTTCAACACGCTGAAATGCTCATTTGACTACCACCAATAAAAACACTGAAAACAATCAGATACCAACTAAATTGAAACAATCACTACTTGAATGCAAAAGCACCAAGTTTATTCAACCAATTAGAACCATAGTTTAAGCAGTTACTTTTCCTTAATTTCAGGTGTTGATGTTTGTGTTGTGCCAGAGCCAGACAGCGCCAAAACAGAGCAGTTTCTTTGGATTTTGCTGTAACGTTTTCTGATGTGAACTGTTTTTTCTACAAAGTAAGTATGTTAACCAGTAAGGTGCTTATTTGATTAATGCAATATGAGAGCCAATTGAAGACTGCTTGAAAAGAATTATTACCACCAGGCACCTGCCCCATGGAATTAATTTTCCATTTATTTCTTCATTCCCCCCCCCCTTTTTTTTAAAAGATTAAATCAAGTTTGAGGTTTCGCTGAACAGTTGATGAAAATACGAGAGACTTAGGCCTTGAAAAATTAAGGAAGGTGCTTTTCAATCAAATCTTTTTAACTGTAGAAAATTGGCAAAACTAGTGCAACGTGGTAAGAGACTTATCATGTTCCTACCCGTGTAGTTTTCAATTTTTATTTCAATTCATCAGCTTCCATTTCACTGAACTATCAAGTTGCAAGTAAACTTTAAAACGTAAATAGAAGAGTTGGTTAGCCTGCTCTTTTGAGTTTTGCTGAAATCATTGTGAAAATGTCCTACCATAATTCCATTTGCAAAAAAAATGGCTGGGAGGCAAGCTGTGATATAAATGACAATTTTTGTGCTGAAAGTTACCGCTTACGGTATCTGAATGTTATAGGACATTAGAATTTTATCGTCAAATGGACTGTTATTCTGGTGGCAAGTGAGTCAAGGACTCCAATCAATGCCTCAAAAACTCCTTGCAAGGCAGCAAAGTATTACTAAAATAGTGTGAAATAAACCTTCCTTTTTCAGAAACTTAGTTAAAATCAGAATTAGAAATAAAATGGTTTTTGTTCTCTCCGTTTCAGGTTTTCCTCCATTTCAGGACCATCATGGTTTTTTGCAGCGTTGCTAGGTGCCCAAGTCGGGGGCTGAGTGAGGAGGAAAGGAAGAAGCTGTCCAGACACCGGTTAGTGTTTTAAAGTCTCGTGCTCTTTATTCTTTCATGGCTTGACCTAGCCATGCCCACTTTTACTCCCTTTGCTCTTCCGTACTTATCTGAAAATCGTTCACTTCTTTACGACTGGTTGAGCCATCAGAGCTCATTTTTAATGAATTGCCATCAATGTAACTTCACTGAAACTTTTCATTCGTTTTTCCTTGCAATTTAAATTGTAGTAAGGGTATGGAGAGGGAGTATAGAACTTACTGCGTTCAATATCATCGG